>SJYC01043036.1:0-49085 GCA_006408675.1 Madoqua kirkii
TCCAGAAAAATACCTATTCTGCTTTATTGACTATTCCAAAGCCTTTGACTGTGTGGATCACAATAAACTGTGGAAAATTCTGAAAGAAATGGGAATATCTATCTATTCCTGTGATCTCTTCACTGTAGGACTATTTGTCTATCTCTCAGTGCTAATCTCACATAATGCCTTAATTAGTATTGATTTAAGGAAGTCTTTATATCTAGTAAATGGGAACATTTTGATTAATATTGGACCTTCACTAATAATCAGATATTTTCTGGTCAGTTTGTTAAATTTACATAAAAATATTATTGGGAATTTAGTTAAAATAGTGCTCAATTTATGAAAAATTTGAACATTTATTATACTGAGCCTTTCCATTAAGAACAAATTGTATTTTGCTCTAATTTATTTTTTGTCTTCTTATGTCATTTGGTGCAAGTTCCTAATTTTCTTTTTAAAGAGTTTACACCATTTTGTAAATTTATTTTTTCTTCTTTTTTGGCAGTTTGTAATTCCCAAGCTCACAATAAGGAGAAAAACAAACAAACAAAAAACGCTGAACAAACAAAATTAATTCTTAGCTCCATCAGAGAACTGCAGTTACAGAGCAAACTGTCACCACCAAAACTGGAGAGGCAGAAGACTACAGAGAATCCGAAGCAAAAGTCCCTGAAGCATTTTACTGTAGTATAAGAAAAAATTAAAAGGCTAAGATAAATTCCAGTGATACAATTCCCAAAAGTCATACCACCTAGAAAGTGGATTTAATCACAGGGTTGTAGACTGCTCCCCTACCCTAACACCTCGTACAGCATCAGTGGGGCTCAGTATAATACCCGTGGATTATAAATGAGAAAGCTGCAAAACACAAAGTCTATTCAAGTGTTTCTAGAGAAAAAAGGACAAGATGGTGGAAGAGTAGGTGGACTCAGAGTGTGCAGTCTCTCTCCGTGGATGCATCAGGAATATATCCACATATGGAGAGGTTCTCACAGAGCACCAGCTGAGAACTGGGAGAGTCCCTGATCACTGCAAAGAAATATATGGACCCAGGCACAAATCAATAGGTTGAAGGGTAGGAGGGAGAAGGAGGAGGAGAGTACTAGAACCTGACCTACACCCTGGAGTCGGAGAGCAGAGGCAAGGGAGAGAGCCCCACATCCGGTCAGCTGATCAGGACCGAAGAGACGCAGCTGAGCAAACTCCTGTGGAAGATACACATGCAGAGAGGGGAGTGAAGCCACCGCTGAGCTCCAGGCGCAGAGCAACAAAGGGAGGGGTCTGAAGACCTTTCCATCAGCTGCCTGACAGCTTACATTCACACAGCCAACTAGACGGACTCTACAGAGTGAAGCAGCTGATCTGTGCCAGTCCAAATGAAGCGAGAAACACACAGAGCAGTCTGTGTCGTGGCCAACGTATCTAGGACAGGGATGCAAGTCTATCATTGCACATGGTGGCTGGGAGCTGGATCGTGGGGCTTGGAGAGCAATCTCAGTGCAACGACTGCTGATGACTGAACGAGACAACTCAAGGAGACAGGAGAGAGGAAATCCCTGGTGGCGAACGCCTTTGGAAGAAATCCTGGAGACCATGGAAGCAGGGTGCTGTTGCTGAGTCATGTGCAAGGGGTACGGCCTTCACTGCAGCTTCCCTCTCCTCATATGCCTGCACCGGCAATTGAGTGCCAGAGAAGGACCCCAGCCGGAGGTCTTGGAGCATCTGCTGGGCCAAGCAATGGAGAAGGACCAATCAGGAGGGCACTCTGGGTGCCAGCTGCCAGAGGCTAGAAAACAATCCTGGTAGAGCCATATCTCCCGTGCCCATGACCACTGGCTTCTCTGCACCCTGGCACCACCAAGGCTCCTGAAATCAAAGCAGCTGCACTACCTCCATGCCCGGTCCTCACTGGAGCAGACCCAAGTCCTTTAGGGCATCCTTGGGAGCAAACCCCTGTGGGTGATACACATGCAGAGATGGGAATAAAACCACCACTGAGCTCCAGGGCCAGAGCGACAAAGGAAGAGGTTTGAAAACCTTGCCATGAGCTGTCTAAGCTAGATTAAATTCACACAATCAACTAGACAGACTCTTTGTCTGTAGAATATATCAAAGGACAGTGAGTGTTTCCACAAAAGAAAACACTCTAGCTCTGGCAACGGGGGTCACTGGAGAAAATCAAATGCAGAAGAAGGGCCAGATAGAGTCTGAGCTGTCCCCACACCAGGTCCAGGGACCAGGCCTCCCCAGCACTGCGGGGTCTCCTAGGGAGGCAGATGTGAGCTGTGGCTCACAGTGGGAGAAAGGACTCTGAGAGCTGAGACCCGAGAAAAACACTTATTTTTTTATTCTTATGTTTTCATTTGTTCTGCAATTCATTTCGGAAGTTTTTTATTCTTTCTTTGTTGTTGAGGTTGCTGGTTAAAACAACAAATCTTGGATGACAATACATCTGCTTACAACACAGTCAACCAAATATTATAAGACCACTGTTAAGGCCCTACCACTCAGGAAAACAACAACCACAACAAACAGGTTCCTTTCCAAATATTACTGCTCACTGACAATGCATCTGGTAACCCAAGAGCTGTGAGGGAGATATAGAAGATTCATGTTGTTTTCATGACTACTAACATGATATCCATTATACAGCCCTTGGATCAGGAAGTGATTTTAACTTTAAAATCTTAATATTTAAGAAACACATTTTGTAAGGGTATAGCTGCCATGGATCGTGATTCCTCTGATGAATCTGAGCAAACTGAAAATCTTTTAGACAGAATTCACCATTCTTTATGATTTAAGAACATTTATGACTCATGGAAAGAGATAAAATATCAATATTCATCGGAGTTTGGAAACAATTTATTCTGATCTTCATGAATGACTTAGAGTGGTTCAAGACTTCAGTGGAAGAAATAACTTCAATGTGGTAGAAATAACATGACAATTAAAAGCAAACATGAGCTTAAAGATATGACTGAATTGTTACAATCCCATGATAAGACTTTAATGATGAGAAGTTGATTCTTATTGATGAGGAAAGAAAGTGGTTTCTTGAAATGGAATTCACTCTTGGTGAAGATGCCATGAAGATTGTTGGAATAACAGAAAAAAGATTTAGAATATGATGTAACTTTGGTTGGTAAAACAGTGACAGAGTTTGAGAGAATTGACTCCAGCTTTGAAAGAAGTGCTACTGTGGGTAAATTGCTATTAAACAACACTGTATGTTACAGAGAAATCACCCATAAGGGAAGAGTTAGTTAGTGTAGCAAGATTCATTACTGTCTTCTAAGAAATTGCCTCAGACCATGACTTTCACCAACTACCACCCTGATCACTCAGCAGTTATCAACAACTGAAGGTTAGCAATTTTTAATCTATAAAGTATTTTTAACTAAGGCATGCACATGGTGCTTTGGACATAATGCAATTGCACATTTAATAGGCTGTAATATAGTGTAAACATAACTGCTATACTTATACACACTGATAAGCCAAAAAATAATGACATTTATTTTATTTGCTATTTCTGCTTGATTGATATATTCACTTTACTGTGGTGGTCTAGGACTGAAGCCAGAATATTTCTGAGGGATATCTGTAATGGCAAATTATTCTAAAGTTTTTGTGGGAAAGTAAGAGATGCTGAAAACACAACAAAATACTGAAGAATATATTGAATCACTATGTAGTACACCTGAAACTAATATAATATTATAAATTGATGATATTTCTATAAAATAAATAAAGATTTAAAACTTTTAAAAAAATCAGAAAATTGACAGTTATCTGATATCAAGACTATAGTAATCCAGAAATGTAATACTGCTTTATGAGTAGACACATGATTCAATGAAGCAGAATAAAGAGCCCAGAAATTTACCTACACATACAGGCAACTGATCTTTGATAAAAGATCAAAGGCAATGGAGAAAGGATGGTCTTTCTAACCAATAGTGCTAGAAAAACTGAAAATTCATAGGCAAAAAAAAAGTTGAATTCTAGACAACTGACTTTTCACCTTTCACAAAAACAAAACTCAAAAATGGATCATAATCTTAAATATAAATGTAAAACTATTAAAATTTTAAAAGATAACATCAGAGAAATTCTAAGTGACCTTTGGTTTGCATTTTTTTTTTTGCTAAAACATCAAAAGCACAATATACAAAAGAGAATAAATGATAAGTTGAAACTCATTAAAATTAAAACTTCTACAAAATACACTGAAAAGACAATGGGATGTCAGCCACAGACTGAGACAACAAATTAAAAACATATCTGGTAAAAGGAACCCTTAAATAGCAACTCAAAAGTTGATCAAAAGATCTAAACACTCATTTCATAAAAAATGATGTGCAGATGGCAAACAGGTAAAATATGAAAATATGCTTAGCTTCACAATTCATTAGAGAATTGCAAATTAAAAAATTGAGTAACCACTTTAGAATCCAGAACACTGACAAGACTAAATTTTGACAAACTTGTAGAGTAACAGCAACTTTCATTCATTACTGGTAGTAATGGAAAATGGAATAGCCACTTTGAAGATAGTTTGGTAATTACTTTTATTTTTGTATTTTATTTTTACTTTATCCTACTTTATAATATTGTATTGGTTTTGCAATACACTGACATGACAGCCACAGGTGTACACAAGCTCCCAATCCTGAAACCCCCTCCCACCTCCCACCCCACAAGCTAATGTAGTCTTACCTTATTATGATCAGCAAAATTCCACTCCCAGGTATTTAGACAAATAAGTTGAAAGCTAAAGCCCAGCGCGTGTTTGTATCAGCCTTACTAATAATTGCCAAAAACTGGAAGCAACCAAGAAGTCTTCACCAGATGAACAGGTAAGCAAGCTGTGATACACCCATACAATGGAATATTACCCGGGAACATAATAAAAAGAAATGAGCTATCAGGTCATGAAAAGACGCAGGAAACTCGAAAGCATATTTTTAGTGAACAAAGGTAGTCTGAAAAGGCATAGCTGAAATGGCTCTGGCTGGTGTTTTCAGCTATATGACATTCTAGGAAAGGCAAAGACTACAAAGCTATTAAAACCATCAGTAGTTTCCAGAGAAGAGGAATGAGTAGGTGCAGCAAAGGGTTTTCACAGCAGTGAAACTCTTCTGTGTGATCCTGCAAGCTATGGGACTTCCCCAGCGGCTCAGAGGTAAAGAATCTGCCTGCAGCGCTGGAGACACGGGTTTGATCTCTGGGCTGGGAAGATCCCCTGGAGGAGGGCACAGCAACCCACTCCAGCATTCTTGCCTGGAGAATCCCACGGACTGAGGAGCCTGGTGGGCTACCGTTTACGGATAGCAAAGAGTCGGACAGGACTGAAGCGACTGCGCAGGCACACACGCAGGCTGCAACGCTGTATGATACGCATCTCCCAAAATCTGCAAAGCTTTGACACGAAGAGTGAACTCTGGTGCAAAACTATTGCTTTCAGTCAGTAATATAGCAATACTGACTCAACTATTGTAACACCTAATAAAGGGGAAACTGTGTGAGTGTGTATAGCAGTGGAAGGTGGGGTGAGAATAACTGGATTATCTGCTCAACTTTTCCATAAACCTAAAATGGCCCTAAAATTAAAATCTATTTTTTTAAAACCTGGATATACTTTTATTATTTCTAAAAAATTATCTAGCATTTATTCTGGGTGTTCTGTTAGAAAGTAATACAACTATGACTAAAGATTGTTTTTTATTTCTTTAAAAACCCTTATATTTTTTAATTTGATTTTATTACCTCACAACTAGAAGTAGCTGTGCAATGCTCTTGGAGAGGGGTAGAGAGAGCAAGTACTTTGTTGTTTTCTTTAACAGTATTTTTTCCAGCACCTTACTGTGTAGTGTTCACATTCTATGTGAAATATATAAGGCAACTGTGATTTTTGTTTTTGTAGATGCCACCTCTGACTAAGTATCTTCTTTGCTTTAATTCCAAGTTATCATAAATGGAATTAAATTTTCTTGAACACATTTCTGTATCTATTAATGTTATGATATAGAGAATTTCCTTTAATACACCATATTACTTTTAAGACAGAAGGGAGACCAGCCCTGCATTACTAAGTCAGGTTGAATGACCTTGGCTTGTACTTCTCTGGCATCCTGTTCTTCCCTTTAAAAACAGGCATCACATTCATATGGCTGTTCGCTCATGTGACTGTAATGCCATGAGGAAAGATGAAGTCTCCATGCTTTATTTATCAGAACCTAGAAGGAAATGGCACCCCACTCCAGTGTTCTTGCCTAGAGTCCCAGGGATGAGGGAGCCTGGTGGGCTGCCGTCTATGGGGTTGCACAGAGTCGGACACGACTGAAGTGACTTAGCAGCAGCAGCAGCAGAACTGTTCTCTGTCTAAACTGGGACTCAATAAAATGTTTTTCAATTAATTAGTGAATAAGTATGAACATCTCCACCAGCAGCCAGCTGCCACTCCAGATTGGAAGATACTCTCATCCCTTGGGTGTCATTCATTGCAGACAAGAAGAGAAGATACATTGCATTGCTGCCAAAAATAGACAGTGAAATGTTTGCACTCATACTAGAAGTTAATTAATAATGCAAAGACATATTCTTTACATTGCAATTATTTATATACTTTGATTATTTTTTGATTATGGATACTTGTTAAACAATGTTGTGTATTAGAATACCCATTTGAAAATTTCTCAGAATATTAGAAGCTGGAAGATCGTGTTTTCAAAAGTTTTTCAAGAAATGCCTGTGTACTGGGCCCCCAAAAGGACAACTTATTTTCTTAATTGCAATTTTTGGTTCCTTATGTTACCAGAACATCACTATATGTCACCATGGAGTCAGTGCGTGTAAGATCTCAAACAAAATGTCAAATAGTTGTAAAAAATGAGTAAAAAAAACAATGAATCAGCCTCAGCTGTTTTACCTGTAAGTGATGTGCTTGTGCTGCCACTTCTGGCCGGTTAAAGCATACCGCTTCCGACGAACGTTAAACCTGGAGCTACCTCTTGTCTGGTCAGGCACACCACATCGAGGCTTCTTCATCCAGCTGCAAAAAGCAACATTTTCCAGTTACTACCCAACAAATCTAAACATTAATTTCCAAAAGAAGTCCAATGAGAAGTTATGACAGTGATAACAAAACTGGGGAAAAATTAATATAGGAAATTTTATTTTAAAATATATTAAAATTTATAAAAAATAAAGGAAATTTTGTCAGTTTTACTGCATTTGAATCTAAGAAAAAAGTATATGTTTTGGCCTGATTAATCAAGAATCACTAGTTTATAACTCATATCCTTTAGATAATTTTTTCTAACTCATTTTGAGCTAAATGAAGAGTAGGTATTCTGAGGCTTCTAACTAGAATCTGCTGTTAATAAGAAATGTGACTTCGGGCAACTCTCATTCATAAAATGAGACTTTTTACAATAAATTATAACTAAGGCCTCTTAGAGCTTTACATTCAACATTCAATACTTTAAAAAATCTACTACATGGCCTTAAATTCCGGGACTCAATGAGTTATGCAGATGACACCAACCTTATGGCAGAAAGTGAAGAAGAATTAAAAAGCCTCTTATGAAAGTGAAAGAGGAGAATGAAAACGTTGGCTTAAATCTCAACTTTCATAAAGCTAAGATCACAACATCTGGTCACATCAATTCATGGCAAGTAGATGGGGAAACAATGGAAACAGTGTCTGACTTTATTTTGGGGGGCTCCAAAATCACTGTAGATGGTGACTACAGCCATGAAATTAAAAGACGCTTTCTCCTTGGAAGAAAAGCTATGACCAACCTAAACAGCATACTAAAAAGCAGAAACATTACTTTTCCAACAAAGGTCTATCTAGTCAAGGCTATGGTTTTTCCAGTGGTCATGTATGGATGTGAGAGTTGGACTATAAAGAAAGCAAAGCACTGAAGAATTGATGAGTTTGAGCTGTGGTATTGAAGAAGACTCTTCAGAGTACCTTGGACAGCAAGGAGATCCAACCAGTCCATCCTAAAGGAAATCAGTCCTGAGTATTCATTGGAAGGACTGATGTTGAAGCTGAAACTCCAATACTTTGGCCACCTGATACGAAGAACTGATTCAATAGAAAAGACCCTGATGCTGGGAAAGATGGAAGGTGGGAGAAGAAGGGGACAACAGAGGATGAGATGGTTGGATGGCATCACCGATTCAACAGACATGACTTTGAGCAAGCTCCGGGAGCTGGTGCTGGACAGGGAGGTCTGGTGTGTTGCAGTTCATGGGGTTGCAATGAGTTGGATACAACTGAGCGACTGTACTAAACAAGGAGATATATGCTGTACTTTTCTAGCTTATACATAAGGAAATTATTTTAAAAAGGCAAATAACATTTGCATTTTTCCATTTTTTTCTTTTCAGTTTAACCATTTTGTAAATAGTAGCCATTCTCTCTGAATTCTTCATAATAACCAAATTTAATGCTTAAGAATTTTTTTCTGAATATGAGGTTTCAGTTCAGTTCAGTTCAGTTCAGTCGCTCAGTTGTGTCCGATTCTTTGAGACCCCGTGAACTGCAGCATGCCAGGCCTCCCTGTCCATCACCATCTCTAGTTCACTCAAACTCACGTCCATCAAGTCACTGATGCCATACAGCCATCTCATCCTCTGTCGTCCCCTTTTCCTCCTGCCCCCAATCCCTCCCAGCATCAGAGTCTTTTCCAATGAGTCAGCTCTTCGCATAAGGTAGGCAAAGTACTGGAGTTTCAGCTTTAGCATCATTCCTTCCAAAGAAATCCCAGGGCTGATCTCCTTTAGAATGGACTGGCTGGATCTCCTTGCAGTCCAAGGGACTCTCAAGAGTCTTCTCCAACACCACACTTCAAAAGCATCAATCCTTCGGCGCTCAGCTTTCTTCACAGTCCAACTCTCACATCCATACATGACCACAGGAAAAACCATAGCCTTAACTAAACGGACCTTTGTTGGCAAAGTAATGTCTCTGCTTTTGAATATACTATCTAGGTTGGTCATAACATTTCTTCCAAAGAATAAGAGTCTTCTACTTTCATGGCTGCAATCACCATCTGCAGCGATTTTGGAGCCCAAAAAGATAAAGTCTGGCACTGTTTCCACTGTTTCCCCGTCTATTTCCCATGAAGTGATGGGACCAAATGCCATGATCTTCGTTTTCTGAATGTTGAGCTTTAAGCCAACTTTTTCACTCTCCTCTCTCATTTTCATCAAGAGGCTTTTTAGTTCCTCTTCACTTTCTGCCATAAGGGTGGTGTCATCTGCATATCTGAGGTGATTGATAGTTCTCCTGGAAATCTTGATTCCAGCTTGTGTTTCTTCCAGTCCAGCGTTTCTCATGATGTACTCTGCATATAAGTTAAATAAGCAGGGTGACAATATACAACCTTGACATACTCCTTTTCCTATTTGGAACCAGTCTGTTACTCCATGTCCAGTTCTAACTGTTGCTTCCCGACCTGCATACAGGTTTCTCAAGAGGCAGGTCAGATGGTCTGGTATTCCCATCTCTTTCAGAATGTTCCAGTTTATTGTGAGGTTTAATATCACACAAATAAAATTTAAATATTAACATTAGGAAAATAAAAAGTTTGGTTTTGATTTATTGATTTTTAATTTTGTCTATGGAGAAACATTTTCATGATTTTGATAAGTTTTTCATTAGTGACTCATAAAATAACTTGACCATTGATTGGGTCATTTAATTTAACAATTACAAAATAAAACAAAATCTTCGTGATGTGACATGCTTCAGAAAGTGTAAAAGAGAAAAGAATCAATTTTCATTATATTTCATCAAATACTTAATTTGTATGCTCTTTATATAGTAAATAATTGACTACAGAGATGACTGTCTAAAGATGTCCATTTCATGAAAATGAATGAAATAGTTAACATATTACATGGATAAATCAGCTAACCAGCTTTTATAAACAGTAATGTTATGCAACAATGGAAGCACAATTTTTAGTTTTCAATAAAGACAACACTTTTCTGATAAGCATTATACATCTGTCCTCTTCTATTCTGTTGCCAGTAATAATGTAAACACTGGAGTTACCAGGCTTAAAAACTCCATTCTCATTTATAATGCACTGTAGAAGTACTTAAGAAAATCACTCTCCCCCCTTTTTTAAAGTCTCCATACCAAATGAGGTGTCTTGCAAATGCTGATGTCAGAAGGCTATCCAGCTCTATGAAGCTGAAGTCTCTGGAACTAAGTACTGAGACATCTTAGTTCCCAGGACTCTCTTAATCAATAAATTTGAAAGACATTTCACTAGACTATAAAACGGGGCAGGGGATCTACATACTCCCAGTACCTATACAATTCCTAGCATTTAAAAGATGCTTAATAAACAGGTGAATAGAGACATTTTTAATGAAAACATATTTTCATTATATTCTATAAGATCTAGATATACTCAGCTAACAAATATTAAGCGTTAATGATGGACTGATGAAAATTTCAATGGCTTTTATATGAGTATTTCATTAATAATACTCTCAACCAAAAATTATATTTCTTGGGTAAGTACTTATTCTGACTCATCTCCCTGAAAGTATTGTGAGAATAATAATTATTAAATATTAATAAATTTAGTTAATGTGAGATGTGACTACACTTACATTTAGCTAAAGAAAAGATTTAAGCAAACACTCTGCGAGGAAAAATCATTTTTAAATCAATAGTAGGATAAAAGTTGACAATTTGTATTTAAACTGATACGTTATCAGGATAAAGTGTATTTTCAATTAGGATATATTCTCTAGAATTACTTCCACAATACACAAAATTAAAAGATGAAAGCAGTCATGTTTTTTCAAATATTCAAACTTATTAATGTGAATCTCCATTTTAAGTTGTGCACATGTTGGATCAGTAAAAATTTTCTGTGAAGCACTGCATCTTCCAAAGGACAAGGGTTTTAGGGATGAGTATTAATTTGGTTCCTATGCTCAAAGATGTCTCTGCTGAGTTCCTTATGTATTTCTTTAGCTTTATCCCATTTCATATGATTTTTTCTTATGCTCCAACTATTTACTCATTCCATCCTGATCTATTTTCATCTATTTTCCTATAATATTTTTACGCTTTTAGAATATGCTAAGGGATATATGAAAAATGTGTGGATAAAAAGATAAGACAAGCTCTTGAAGAGCTCCCAGTCTAAGTTAATACAGCATGATAGGAAAAAAAAAATCCCATGTAGCCATTTTATCATCATTTCTAACTTTACATGTAATTTAAAAATTATAATTTTCCACCCCCCAAACTGCAACAATTCCTCTGACAACTTAACTCAGCCAAAAGTCTTTATAAATGATATAAGCAAGATATACAGATAACATCTTCCACAGATCTCTCTTCACATCTAATCAGTCATCATGTAGTCTCTTCTGCCTCTGAAACTTCTCTGTAATTCTCACTCTCAGCAGTGCTTCCTCACTCCTAAAGGTGTTTTCAAAGCACTGACGTGTTTCCTACATAGTCTGAGTACAAAATGCTTTTATAGACACCATCTTATTCAGGCATCCTCAGCAAGGGTAACCCTTGTTCCCTTAATTCCCAAGATGCACACAAGTTCCTACAGAACTGTATCATTGATCCTGCTCAGAACTGTATCACTGATCCTGCTCTTGATGCCAACTGTCTTGCTGTTCACACTGTTCACTGGACCCAGGGTAGGCGAGGCGTGAGCTAAGAGGATGGAAGGAGACTCAAGGAGCCATCTCCTGGCTGACACAGCAGCGTAACACAGCCTGTCTACCGGTTGCCACATCAGCTGGAGCAGCAGCCACAACACAACCATAATGGAGCCATAACACAGCCATGGCAGAAGCTCCTAGAAGCAACCATGGCGCCACTCCAGCGCAGCCCCAGCGCTCGAGCAGCCAGAGCTCTCGTGGTGAAGCTCTCACAGGCCTATCGCACAAAGCAGCTCACGACCAAATGAGTGCCTCGTGCCCAAGCAAGTACCTCGTGAGGAAGCAAGTACCAAGTGACCAAGCAAGTACTCGTGACCCACTGAGTACCTCGTGAGCAAGCGAGTTCCTCATGATGTGGATGTGAAGTGCTGTAAGTGATCTCAGCTGTTACATAAACATTATTTATGAAACCTGGGGCCAGAGCGAGAGGCTATGGGGTGAGACAGACCACACCACCTTAGCTAATTTGTTCTTTCCCTACACTCCATCTCTTCAGAGTCTCTCACCTCATAATCTACAAGCAGTCCATCTTCCACGATATTTCTTTGGCAAGTAACACTAAGTCTTGGATTTACACCTTGCAATAGCAGTAGCTACAGCAACAAACAGTGACATCCCCAGTAGAGGGCAAAACCCAACATCAGGCATCATGTTGCAGTCCTTGCCCTCATGGGCCTAGAAGAGCCGTCCACCACAGGTGGAGTGCCTTTACCTTCTTTGGCCAAGTCCAGCCCACCAGCAGGCCTTGTGAGGCTGTGGAAAATCCTCCACAGGGCAACTCCTTTCCTGCGAAATTTTTAAGGACCCGCAAAGCCCCCACAAGCACCGGGCCCACCCCTTCCAGGAGGGGAATTTTTTGTGTATTTTCCACAGCCCATCCACAAAATTCCAAATGCTTTCACAGTGCTCTAAACCTGCAGGAGAATCAGAGGTTAGTAGCATGTCCCAGGACACAGTGTTTACAGTACTGTTCTAAATCTACAACATAGGACAGAGGTTCTGACTTGCTGTAAAGAAGGTTGCATTTGGCACCGGTATCAACCAGGGCCATTACTCTCTGTACATAGCTAGTGACCAGCGAATTCCAAGTTCTACTTGGAGCCTCTGGTCCTCTGTTTGGGTTTGTCGGGCAGGTCCCTTGGTCTAAGTTCTGTTCAAAGTGAAGAAAGGCATCATTGAAAGGATCATCCTCAGGCACCAAGTAATCTTTTAACTGAACTGCCCAGAATTTCTGGCTGTGGGTGCTTCTCAAACCTGGTAAACTGCTGTTCTGATCTCAGTTGCCTCTACAGCCCTCGGAGCAGAGCACTGGGCTGCCCACCAATTTTATCTCTGTCAGCTCCCGCTGCCAGCAAATCAGCCCACATTTACATTCTCGTTACTTGGATGGGGCCTTTACCAGCTCGAGTGTCGTTTGGGGTCTTCACGCTTCTAATCCCCTTTGCCTGCAGCCGTCCCTCTATTTCTCCCAAGGGAGCCACCACTGATATCACCTCATAGCTTGGGTGCCCAGATAGGGGGCAAGAATGGCACTCAGGGATCCAAAAGTGGTAGACAGGGAACTGTTCAAAACTGCATCTTGAACGCCACAAACAAAACGCTCATCTCTGGGCCTCGGGCGTGTGGATGAAACACTGACTGCTTCATGCCCAGTTCTCCCCTTACTTGGGTCAACCCATAGAGGCAAACCATTTACTCACAGTATCCAGGAGCTCTCCTGCATGTGACCACATGGTGCAAATGGCAGCGTGAATCCATTTCCATGAGGGCATGTGTTTGGTTAGGCGCACCTTGCAGGAGTCACCAGGATTCTGCAACCTTTGTCTCAGTGAGGGGTGAGTGGCTATAGAAGGCAGTTCTACCTCATCCCCAACACATGCAATCCTGTGCACCCTTGTGTCCCAAGTGGCAAGAGCCACGCTGCCAAGGGTTCCCCTTGCTTTTGCCGAAATTTCACACCCAAGTCAACCAACTCTGCCGGAGTATATGGTCGAGATGTCATGAGCTCAGTCACACTGAAGAACCCTTGAGCATGCCGCCCTCCCCTCCCCGCCATAGGCTTCTCATGCTTCCCTTTCTGCTGTACACAGGCCTCACCACCAAGCAGGAACCTGTGGTCTCACAGAGCTCATTATCAGTCTCTGACTGCCTCACCCTCGGGGATGCTGGGGTCTTCAGAGCCACGGGTTCTTGCTCTAAGGCCAGTATACGTTGTTCAAGTTCTTCTGAGTGTCTCTGCACATTGCGTACCAGCGTGGCATCACAGAGCGCACTACCGATCACCTTCAGGACAGTCAGGAAAATCCACCCCACGGTGGCAGCAGTGGTCTGTGCCATCTTGTTCATCAAGTGGGAACTCACGGCCTGTAAGGCCATTTGGATGCTGTCTGGGAAGCATCCAAGCTTCCCAGTTTTCCACCTGAGCCCACGCAGAGAGAATCGCAGCCACACGGTGCCACACACTAGGCGGTGGCCACTGGCTTCCCCCATCCAGTGGAGCCTCGGGCCCTCTACCTGCTGGGTGCCCTGCTGTCCACACCAGCTGTATCTCTGATCCTGCTCATGACATCAATTGTCTTGGTGTTCACACTGTTTGCTGAACCCAGCCTGGGCGAGGTGTGAGCTAACAGGCTGGAAGGAGACTCGAGGAGCGGTGGGAACTGCAGACAGGTTCACTCTCTCCTGGCTGCCATGGCAGTCACAATACAATCTCTCCCCTGGATGTAGCAGCAGCAGCCACAACGTAACCATGGCAGCCACAAAGGCGCCATGAGGCGACCTCATATGAATGACGCCACTCCAGGGCAGCCCCAGGGCCACAGCAGCCACCGCTTTCCAGGGAACTGCTTACAGGCACAGTGCACAGAACACCTCCGCGCCAAGCGAGTACCTGGTGATGCGCACGCACAGGGCTATAGCGGATCTCAGCTGCTACGTGAACATTATTTACAGAGCATGAGGCCAGAAGAAGAGGCTGTGGGGCAAGAGCGCCTGACCACACCATCTAGGCTAATTTTGCTCTTTCCCTACGAGAACCAAGCCCCTTTCTGCCTTTGTACACAGTGACTTCTGTCTGGAATGCTTTTTCTGCCTTGTTGACACTGACAATCTGACCTTCCTTCATTATCTGACTTCCACAGGGACAGTTCATATCTCAATACGCACGTATGACAGTGTGTAACCAACGGGTGCCTTTCTGTCTCTGTCTTTCACCAGCCTGTGCGTCTAGCCAGACAACACTGCATGGAGCCCGGACCCAGTGACGTTTCCAATGAGGAACATGAAGCAAATGAACGGTCTTCAGGTAATTTTTTTTTTCACACATAATGACCCGCCCCCTGCTATCCTATATGTTTCTTAAACACTTTGTAGCTCATAGCTCTGTGCCTTGGACAAATACTTCTACAGATGGATATTATGTGGAAACTTTCATATATGATTAAATCATAAAGTAGATGACTTCAGTGTAAGAAATAAACACAAGAACAGGCATAAGGCAATATAAACTAATAATTTAACTTCAAGAACACTTAATGGGCATTGGTCAAGATAACTCTATGTTAACCTCACCAATATACATATATATAAATGCTCCAGCACAGAGATATTAGCAGGTATTAACTATTGAAATATGTCAAGTCTCCAAAATGTGATCAGAGCCCACGGTGACGCTGAACGTGCCACGCGGTGTTTGAGCTAAATCTGTCCTCAGGATCTTTATGTGATTCCAACCACTTATTCATTCATTATATAAGCATTTGTTTCTCTTACAGCTTTTAAGTTCTCCATGACATAAAGAGTGGTCAGTGTTTATTAGAACTTATCAATGAATTAAATGCTAACACGAAAAGCGAAATTAGCGTATTAATATTGCTATTCAGGTAAAGTCTGGTGACCCACTTCTAGTTATCATCCACCAAAATGTTAGTTGGATTCACATATCAATTTGATAAATCCCATATTTACCTATACAGAAGAATGTAAAACTGGATGCAAAAAGTAAAACTGACTGATTGTCTCACCTAAGATAATAGCTTCATCATATGAAAAGAAAAGGTGTTGAAGTGCATTATGTGTGTGTGTGTGTGTGTGTGTGTGTGTGTGTGTATTATTTTCCAATAGCATTTTTTTGCGGAAGTGTCATTACTGAAGCACTCCTCTTTTTCAGTGTGACAATACACATGCACCTGCATTTCTCTATTGACTTACTTGCTAAGAATTTTAACTTGACATTCCAAAACAAACAAAGACATGGGGAATGAGCACTGGGCTGAGGATGGTAGCCTCCAAGAGAGACATTCTGTAAAATCAAGGTATAAATAATGGCATCACCCAATTTTCATAAATATAATACTGTTACTAAGTATTGATTTAACTGTTTAGAACCCAGAACACTTTTAAACTAGTTTGGCAGATCACTAATATCCTCATTTAAATTAATTCCACTTAAAAATTAAAATAATTAAAGTCAATTTTCTTGTGAAAAGTTACATTATATAAGCTGAAAGCAGGAATTCTAGAGCCAAACTACCAGGGTTTCCCTTCCCCTCCACTGATTCCCAAGCCCTGTGCTATCAGTCATGCTACTGTCTCTTTCTATGCTTTAGCTTCTCTTCTTTGAAATGAAACAATTGTACTATCACTGAGTTAACATGAGAATTAAACTATTTAAATCATATGTAATACTTAAGAAAAGTTCCTGGCACATAGTAATGTTATTATTATTAACTAACGATTATAACACAACTCAGTTCAGTTCAGTCGCTCAGTCGTGTCTGACTCTCTGCAACTCCATGAATCGCAGCACACCAGGCCTCTCTATCCATCACCAACTCCTGGAGTTTACCCAAACTCATGTCCATTGAGTTGGTGATGCCATCCAACCATCTCATCCTCTGTCGTCCCCTTCTCCTCCTGCCTTCAATCCTTCCCAGCATCAAGGTCTTTTCAAATGAGTCAACCCTTTGTATGAGGTGGCCAAAGTACTGGAGTTTCAGCTTCAGCATCAGTCCTTCCAATGAACACCCAGGACTGATCTCCTTTAGGATGGACTGATTGGATCTTCTTGCAGTCCAAGGGACTCTCAAGAGTCTTCTCCAACACCACAGTTCAAAAGCATCAATTCTTCTGCGCTCAGCTTTCTGTATAGTCCAACTCTCACATCCAAACATGACTACTGGAAAAACCAAAGCCTTGACTAGATGGACCTGTGTTGACAAAGTAATGTCTCTGCTTTTTAATATGCTGTCTAGGTTGGTCATAACTTTCCTTCCAAGGACTAAGCGTCTTTTAGTTTCATGGTTGCAGTCACCATCTACAGTGATTTTGGAGCCCAAAAATATAAAGTCAGCCACTGTTTCCCCATCTATTTGCCATGAAGTGATGGGACCGGATGCCTTAATGCTATTTTACAAATATCAGGAAGTAGTTGTACTTCTACTACAGGAAGTAGTAGAAACAGCAGTATACAGATTTCAACTCACGTTGACTTTTATGTTGACCTAAAGCATTCTGTTATTCAAGACAGCGATAATTCTAGTATTTTGATAACAAACATAACAAGACGTACGTTATCCTTTGCTTTATGTAAGCAATGTAACCATAAGCTTCTAAACAAGTTTGCAGTAATGCTAAGAGTCACTATACATTAAACAGTATTCATTAGCTTCAGTTAAAAAAAAATAATGAGTTGGGCATTTATGTCTAACATTTGTGGCTACTCATTGTTTGACTCCAAGAGGCTCCTTCAAGCTGTAGTCCATGACTGATGCCCCTAGGGAGCTGCAGGAAGGCACCTCCTCAGTTGACTAAGATGAGAACGTGGCCCTCTGGGGTTGAGGTTGTGCCACACAGTGGCTTTGTGCACATATATCTAACTTTACCAAGAGAAAAAGATGTCAAAATATATATTTCATGCATTATTCATTAGTAATCTCTGAAAAATATTCATCAGCATAATATATTAAACAGGTTTCTATCCTCCAAACTTCTCAGAGTTCTAATGAAAGGTAAGAGTAACATCTACTATTAAAGTTGGCCGAGAAATCTTTCTAGAAATTTTAAAAACTGGTTTATTTTTATTCCCTTAAAAATTCTTAGGTTTTGCTTGTATTCACAGAGCTAAGTTCAACAGTCATGAAGGAAATTTTTCAAAAGTTAATTAACTTAGGGCTCAAAATGTAGATAGACTGATAGCTCACTCTAGTCCACAATCTTTTTTTCTATCAACTTGTTAGCTGTCTGCATGGACACACATGTTCTTCATAAAGATGAAACTGCAAAGTTAAACTACTTAAACCCACGCAAAGAGAATAAAAGTATTAAGACTCCATGATCTGCATGTGAACAAAAGCTCTGTTAATAGTATCAGCAATTATTTAAGCTTTCATATGTCACCTTTAACTAAGCTCTAATGACCTTTCATTTAGCTATCTACCAATCCTCTGTAGTTACCAAAATGTGTATTGACCCATGCTATAATGTTATAACTTTGAGTACCATTTCTATATTCAAAAATAATAAAGAAAAAACTATAACTACTGATAGATCTTTTACATCCAAATAGAAAATGAAGAGAGTCTTAACTTGAAAATTTAGACAAAAAAATAAAAAATCATGAAACATATAGATAAGTAAACCAAAAAACGTATGAAAAATGGTTAACTTCTTTAACATAATATAGAAATGATCATAATTGGTATCATCACTTTTAATTATCCAAGATTTATAGATTGAATCCATCAAATATCTGTCAAAAGAAAACAACTGACTGAAACAGTCTAAAATTAGATAAACATTTATAGAATCTGCAAATGAATCCTAAGACATTATTTTAACACTGATGAACAACTTTCGGTCTCCAACTATACTACATGTTTTATATAATAAAACTTAGATAAAAAATTCATAGCTTATAATTCGACTTATTATTTGTAAAATGATAGAATGCAATTTCAGCATGGATTGTTACCAAACATACATTTGATATTACAGAAGCTCAGAGAATTGCTTAAGTTGTGTAATTATAGGGATTATACTTACAAAAGTGGTACATAATCTGAGCTAGTATCCTGAGTTAACAAATACCTCAAGACTGGGGGCTTCCCTGATAGTTCAGCTGGCAAAGAATTCTCGTACAATGCGGAAGACCTGGGTCGAATCCCTGGGTTGGGAAGATCCCCTGGAGGAGGGCATGACAACTCACTTCAGTATTCTTGCCTGGAGAATCCCCACAGACAGCGGAGCCTGGTGGGCTGCAGTCCATGGGGTCGCCAAGAGTCGGACACGACTGAGTGACTAAGAACAGCAGGGGACTTTTCAGAGGGAAAAACAGACAAGAGGCAAAGGAAGCCACAGGGTTTCTAGCATGAGTGACAATGAGAATGACACAAAAGACAGAGGAGGCGGCACAGTCTAGGAAGGGAAAGTGACGAGGTGTTAACAAGGCTTTAATGGGTTCACCTAGAAATAGCTACCAGGTATAACACTCCATTTAAAGGAAAGGGTGCTTTCTCAATTCCAAAATAATTGAGTCAGAATAAAATTCCTTTGAAGAAAAAAACACCAAAAACAAACAAAAAGCAGAAAAATTGGTTGGTTTTAAATTTAAGGCTGCTTATTTAGTTGATCGTTCATTATAATGCTGTAACACAGTAATTTTACTTTAAAGCCTACACGCTGACACGATTCTTTCTCTTGGTCTGGAATCTGATCTACTGTATGCCGGAAAAAGATCCACGTCTTTCTCTACACCTCGGTACTTTTTACATCATCCTGCCAAAGAAGGGTTACAAACTGTTCAGACTCCTTTCCACATGAAGGGTTCAAATGAATCCTGCGCACATTCCTCTTCCATTATCTCCTGACAAAGACCTTTTTTTAGCTACTTTAGAAAATCAAACCTATCCACCTTGAGTCTTTTCAGTGATCAGCAGGGGCTCTCAAATGTGGGAGAGACACAAATGACACCTTCTATAGGACCCAGCAGTCTCATTTTAGTACCTAGTGATAAGCATAACTCAGAGAGGGCGATGGCCCCCCACTCCAGTGCTCTTGCCTGGAAAATCCCCTGGACGGAGGAGCCTGGTGGGCTGCAGTCCATGGGGTTGCTAAGAGTCGGATACGACTGAGCGACTTCATTTTCACTTTTCACTTTCCTGCATTGGAGAAGGAAATGGAAACCCACTCCAGTATTCTTTCCTGGAGAATCCCGGGGACAGGGGAGTGTGGTGGGCTGCCATCTATCGGGTCGCACAGAGTCGGACACGACTGAAGCAACTTAGCAGCAGCAGTAGCAGCAATAAGCATAAATAACATAATTTGTTTTCCAGGTCACAATTTATTGTTTTTAAAACTGAGCCATAATTTCCATAAAAAGTTATCAGCTCTGCATTAGGGAATAAGAAGGCTTGTCCACAACACCTTTTACAATGTTGGGATGAAAGAGTTCTGTATCATACACAGCAAGAAAACACATGACTTGCTGGAGATTTTGCTTAACAATTTAACACTATATTTATTTTGGATAAGAGGTATGTTATGACTAAAACGAAAACTTGATAGTATACTATTAAGAAACAATTCCAATGATAATAGGGCAGCAGTACCAAAATTCTATTTTGGTAGAAATAGAAATTCTATTTCAAAATTCTATTCCCAATATTGATAACAGGTTTCTTATGTTCAAAGAATGCACTATATTAGTTCTTCATTCTGTTTTCACAGATGCAAACCAAAGTTAATATTTAAGTATCTCTTTCAAAATGTTAGGGGAGGTAACAAATTTATTTTTATCAAACTGCTTGCAAACTGTTTAATCTTCAATCATTTGTTATTTGTTTTCTTATTTTGATGAAACAGAAATAGTATGACTAACATCATATTTATACCATATCATCATAGTTATAAGTATTAGAAGCAAAATATAATTTTTAAATCATATATTAAATTAACTTAATATGTAAGATTTAATTATACATACCTGAGCCCAGATATTTTATATATTTAAGAAAAACGTGCCATTTCTCAAAGGTACACAGCACGGTATAGTGGGAAGTTCCCCAAGTAAATGTCAGAAAATCTGGACTCTGAATCTAATTTGGACTTCACTTAGACTTTGACTTTCAGTTTTAAAAAAGTAGAAAAATGTATTCTAATCTTCCCTATTGTGTAGGGTTGATATATACTGATCATTATAAATGCTGAAGTATTTTGAGTACCAAGAACTCAATGGACACAAATAATTCTTCCCTGCACTGAAAGATGAATCATCTCTCCCTTTGCTATCTAGAAACAATAATGCTATTTGACAATGATATGGAACTTACAGTGTACTTGTGGCAAAATAATTTATGACTATGTCTAGCTATACAGTTAACATGAAGTTCCTTTTATTTCTAATAGAAAAACTAAATTTTCATTGACTTTAACATCAATGAAAACTACGTTCAGACATAACTGTCAATAAACTACAGCATTACATTGTTCAGTTCAGTTGAGTTCAGTCGCTCAGTCACATCCGACTCTGCGGCCCCATGAACCATAGCAGGCCAGGCCTCCCTGTCCATCACCAACTCCCGGAGTCCACCCAAACTCATGTCCATCGAGTGGGTGATGCCATCCAACCATCTCATCCTCTGTTGTCCCCTTCTCCTCCTGCCCTCAATCTTTCCCAGCATCAGGGTCTTTTCCAATGAGTCAACTCTTCGCATCAGCTGGCCAAAGTATTGCAGTTTCAGCTTCAACATCAGTCCTACCAGTGAACACCCAGGACTGATCTCCTTTAGGATGAACTGGTTGGATCACATTGTTATTGACAATTATTAATAATAACAAGGCAAATATTTTCATGAATAGAGAACATGAAAAAATTATATAATGCAAAATAACACTTGATTCTTTTTATCAGTGTTTCCACAATTACTATATTATTTTACTCTCAATTTTTAAATAATGATAAATACCTTGTTCACATGCACTAATTTATTTTCCTCCCACTGAAGAAAAAACAACCAAATATCCACAAACTTGTCTACCAGTTTTTTTTAACCTAAGTTGTTTTTCAAATGTTGCTCCTTTGGTTAACTTCTGTCTCACTGTCTCTGCTTTTTTTCATTTTATCCTCTGAAAAAATGGAATCTTTGGAAAATCTTTATACTCATTATTAGAATTCTTTTGTTTTCTTTTCGTCTCCCATTGAAAAGGACCTTGGTAACTAAGGCACATTCTTCATTGTGTTATAACACTGATCATAATGTTTTGCTACAAGATGTATTGTACTACTCAAGCTATTTTCTATGTTTCTCTAATTTGTATCTTTCACTCAGAACATAACATGAAGCAGAGATAATAAAGTTTCAATAAGGAATCAAGTATAAAATCAGTTTTGTTTGCTATATGATAAAAGCTGTATCTGTTTTGCTCTGATTTCTTTTAAGACAGTCAGATACAATATCTTATAATTCTTTGTTTTTATCACAACTACCCCTCGGTTGAAAGAGTTATAAATACAGAACAGTGTGTACTTCATAAGTATTGGTTTTTAGCATAGAAATAAGACATGATCTGCTTGCTGAACTGTCATTAAAATGAGTCACCAGTCTATATGAAGCCAGACTTACCAAGACGATTACTTGTCTTATTTCTATGCTTCTTTTGAATTTTCCTCTGCCAAAACTAACATCTTATTTACTTGGGGGACACTTTTTCTGAGATAGTGGCATTATTTCTCCAAAAATATTTTTCTCCAAAATCATTTCTCCAATTATTTCTCCAAAATCGTTTTATAAAATCCAAGAATATCTATACTGAGTCTGTTGATTGATATGACTGTGCAAGTTAGAACTTATAAGCTCATCAGCATTATAATACTTATTCAAGATTTGTTCATTCTCTATACGTTCAGGTGTTTATTGGTCTCAGAAACCAGAATATCAACTACATTATTCTTGATATCATCTTGTTTAGGAATTATCCAACTGTGAATTTCCATAGAAATTACTGCGGCAAACGTTGACTTCTAACTTCCAGATGCTGTTCCTTCCAACACTGCCATTGATGCCCCTTACATGTCTCATGATGATTGTCACAGTCCATACTGAGGAGCTGTGTGATCGACAACCACCCCTCCCAAAAAAAACCTCACAGTGGCATTTTGACCAGGTTTATCTATTCTAATTGGACTCTGTGAATGACGTGCTAAAACACATGTGGATTACTAGATCTACTATGAAATATCCATGTCCTTGGCCCTTTCACACTGTATTTTCTTAACAAGTTGTGGGAACGGGCTATAAGGGTAGATTCTAAGCGACAGTAATTGCTGCAATTAAGTGCCTTTGAAGAAAAGACTGTTTTTAATCTCCACGTGCCTCTTTCACAGATGAAATGCCCAGAAAAGAGTAACTGGTTCAATAAATAACTGAACAAATGATTGCTAAAATAATAAATAAAATAGCAAATATTATTAAAGAGTAGAAATAAGCCCTTTGTTACTAACAGATTGAAAGCACAGACTTTTCAGTGAAAACTCTTCCCGTGACTTCACTAGTGTGAGAACTGTCACTGACAGAAAGCTAGTAAACTATTAGCAGGCTCTCTAACTCTCTCCCCACCGAAAACAGAGCTCCGATTTGCTCTGCTTCTCATTTTCCTTGGTTTCAATATTTCGACTTTGGTCAGTTTCAGGCTACTGTGATGACATCATCTGGGGAAAGCGCTGTGCACACTCCGCTTCCTCCAGCCGTGCGAGCCAGCTCCAGGGCATCACGGATCACCATTCTTAGAGTGGCGTCCGCTGTACATCTGTTTTGATTCCCACTGTTGGTATTCTTTTCTATTTGGAAAATGCATTGCTAAACTCCAGGTAAGTAACCTTAATTTTGTGGGGGTTTTTTGTTTTGTTTTTTGTTTTTAATGAAATGTCAAGGGAGTTCGGAGTTTAGTAGAGCTTAATGATTCTTTAAGAAGAGCACATGAGACAAACCAGTCCACTGGTGGCTGGTCAAGTTCACTTCGAGTTCCCAGACTGCTTAGTTTGGCTCAAGAACATGCAGGTGCCCCCGACTTACTCGATGGTGTTTCGATCCACTTTCCCTGTCATGTTGATGCCGTAGAACTGCTGCATGGCGGCTAAGGCGGACTGCATGGTCTCCGCAGAGCGCAGCACCGACATCCGGGGGTCACTTGGTGGAAGGTAGCCGTACTTCTGCAACCAAACCTGCAATAGCAAGCACAGAAACGTTTAGATCCACCTCACCATTTTACAGTGCTTTATGGCAATCAGTTTATGTCTCTAGGTGACTTTAAACTTCCTCTTTAAGGGCATATTTTATTTAACTGCCTTGTCTTTATTAGCTTTAGGCTATTTTTCATAATTTCAGTGCTTGTTACAGATCTAACAGATTCAAAACTCTCATTGTAAAGAAAAAGATTAACCTTTTGTCACAAGATTATATTATATAAGGTACTACAGTAGATACCGGATAAAATCACAGAGAAGATCGTTTCTGCTCTCAAGGAACTCAAGTTCCCAAAATGAAGACATTTTTTCAACAGTATGACCCCCACTGAGACGTCTTTGCAGGAAGCGGAAGTTAACGTACACGTGCCAAGTCGGAAGTGTCACTTTCCTGACCAATCAGAGCCCTGACCACAGCTCCCATAGCGTCATCACATGTGGCCAATTATTCTGTAATGACGTGTGGCGTATGAATTCTGTGCAACTGGTCTAGCCAGATGTAACTAGATGTCTTCAGGAACAGGGGACGGTGTCTCATGTAAAGGATATGCTTTCACTTATTTACTGTGGTTCACCTCAAACCAAATCAAGCAAGTGACCAAGCTTTTTATATACAGATGAAATCAGACTATTTTGTTTAGAATATCTGGCCCTTTCCTTAGGATTTCCTTATTCTAACTCTGCTCTTCTAAGGAAGAGAGATTTAGGGGGATAGGAGGAGGAAGATGTCAGTGTTGAGCCTAGTCATAACTATACCCAAAAATCAGAGCCATTTCAGGTTAGGGGTTTTTTTTGTTTTTTTTTTGTTTTTTTTTAATAACCAAAACTTGGGTTATTTGAAGGGGTTGGGGAGAATCTACCACAGAGCAGATGGTTTTCTAGTCTTATAATTCTATGCATTCATTTTAAATGCACAATTATATGCCTGGCCCATATCTTATCCCATTGTCTCTTCTTTCAGTCTTCCAAGAGCTCTAAGATTTCTTAAAGTGCAGTGAACTAGCTGTCAAATGCAGAAAGGCCAAGTAATTCTGACTTCGATACAGAATAAAAGTTTCTCTATTGAATGGAAGATATTCACCAGTATGTGTTTCCCCTCATACCCGAGTCTACTTATCATACAAATAATAACCCTATGAAATTGTGACTTCCCCCCAGTACTTGAAACAATTCCATTATGATCTTATAACTCAAATACAAAAAATGCTATTTTTTCACTGAACATAAATAGCAATTATAGAAGTTAAATTTCACCAAAAGAACTTGATATTAAATACCTCTGTCAAGGCCTTAACATGTAAAATATAAGGTGGAATCTTTTGTGGTCTGTCCAAGAAATCAATCCCCCAAAATACAGCATAGCTTCTTGAAAATAAGATAAAACTTAATTCTAAACCTATTTAAGAAATTAGCAAATGCATCACTGTCAGGAAGGTTTATTGTTGAAACTCCGTCTAGTAGATTCATCTACCACATAGTGAAAACATGTGAAGACACTCTTCTCATCTAAACTATAGTGAATAGGCTACCAGGGAAGACACGTATTTAGTATCCTAGTCAACTGAAATAGTGCAGTCTGAAACAGACCTTTTTCCCCTCTGAACGAAGGAGAAAGATTTCACTGGCAAGATATTATCTGCTAGGAAATTCAATATGATTGCCATGCAATTTCACCCAAATTAGAATATTCCATCGTGCTTTTTAACAGTATACATGCACAAATATTCTAAAATTGAACTTTTTATTTCCACATAACATTTTGTTTGCATCCATTCCTTATTCGCTATAGAGCTGACGTTGCTAGGTTACACATGGGTCTAAGCTACTGGCAATCATGTTTATGAGAACTACAAAAAGAAAATTGTTAATAAGCCCTATGATTTATATATAAATAAACTATAAAGTGTATAAATTTAAGTGCACAGTGAAAAACAGCATGTTCTAAAATATACATATTTGATTTATGACTTAGCCTTTTAAACAAATGAGTTAGAATTACATTTAAAAAAATGGTTATATATCTCCAAGTTTTATATCATATCATTCATCACAAAAGGCTTTTTTTTTCCAAATGAATGAGATGTGAATAAGTGTTTTTGATTGTAAAATATAAGAAAGGCTAGATCTGCCATTTTATGACCCTAACAGACCAAAACCATCACTCAATAAAGATGATGGGTCACTTTGAGTTGACCTGACCATTTTTAATATCATTGTTTAATGTTAGTCAAGAAATCTTCTCTAATATCAACAGTTGACCAGGAGTAATTCTCAATTGAAATTTGAATGCATTTCCCCACAAAAGAGTGGAAAACTAAGCATGACTATATTTTGCATCATATTAGAGTATGAAACCAGCAAGTTTTCAATATTATTTCTTATTGAAGCAAAACATGCTGTAGACAACCTTACTCCAGGTCAAGTTAAAAAGCAAGTGACTAAATCTACAATTGCTTTCGAGTATAAATTTTATCTTGTGTGCTTATCTACATACATAATATTCAAAGTGGAAAATATAAATGAAAAGAAGTACCACTTGCTTAACTTTTTTTTAATCACCAAGGGGATAACTTCTCTTGAGTTCACTTTTGCTTTCAGTTCAGTTCAGTTAAGTCGCTCAGTGGTGTCCCACTCTTTGCATCCTGCTTTACATTATTTCAATTAAGCTGTTGAAACCACAGCATTCTGAGAGTCTGATCATTTTTGGTGTGATAGGGAAAAGGTCTGTACAAAATAGTCCTAAACCGTAAGAAGCTAATGATTTCTGGATAAGAATAATTTGGTCAACATGGTGATGCAAAACTAGCCAAATAAAAGCTGAACTGTACACTCAGCACCAGGGTAAGAGACCTCTCTGGTCAATATTTACAGTGCTCTGTAAACACTGGTACTTGTTACCAATGAATTAAGATTAGGTTCAAATAGTGAAGATCAGGAATAAACACTGACTTGAAATCATCATATAAGCATAGGAGTCTCTGATATAAGTAAACTCATTTTCCTTTTATAGAATAAAATATGCTTGTAGTACAAATAAAGCAACATAGTTGGCTTAGCACTTCATCATTCTGTAATAGTGAATGGGAAATTGGGATACAATATAAGTGACATAGGAAACAACCTTCATTCATAACTCTTTTTTGCTTTCTACTGATCTCTTATTTGATTAAGAAAAAGTAAATCTACAAAATAAAACTTGAAGGTATGCCTTATGCTACCAAGGCTAGACTACAGATATTTCAAATATATTGTTATTTGAAATATATTCCTATTTTCAATATTAAAAACATATTGTTTCTCCTGGTTGATTGAAAATAAATTTTATCTATAATTGTTTGTGTCTTGATGCCTTTTTCAGTGTTTTCAAATGTACATACTGGTTAATCGAGGAAAATTTTCTTCATCGGTGTGTATTTGGGGGAAATGGTAGTGAACTTGTACAGTTGATGTGAGGATTGAGAATGTATAAAGTCATCAGCATAATTTTTGTTCAGTGAGTCATATTATATTTTATGATTACTGACTTGTCTGAGCTCTTGAAATTTCTCCTAATGAAATTAGGATCTGTCCTTGGAATGAGCAAGACTGAAAATGCAAGTGAGATTCAAATAGAATTGTGAGGAAAGACAGACTACAGAGAATATGGAATCATATACTGCTTGAATATCCCCAAATCCCAAAACAAAAAGGGAGGATGTAAAACACGGCAATCAGTTTTTATTTTATTTTGCTTAAGGGATTGGCATGTGCATTCGAGAGCATAGAAAAAGTGTTGAGACAAAGGTTTCTCTGAGGGAAAATTTGACTCCTTTTACAGTCTGGGATTCAGCCTATCTCATTACCACCAGAACAACCAACTACGAATTTCAACTGGTTCAACACAATTTAAGCTTAAACTACATTCTCCCTGTATTACTAATATATTCAAATACCTTGCCGTCTTGGAGACAAAACCAATTTCATCACTTAGTGATTATCTAAATGGCGGTACAACCAAAAGAAGTCTGCTTTTTTGCAGAAGAAGATATATCAGGCAATAAAAAGCAAAGCCTCTTAAGTTCTGCTTCAATAGATTTTGCCATTACTAGACTGTGATATAAAGGAGGAGGAGCAGGCACTCAACGTTTCAATAAACTATTTAAGAAAGAATGTCTTTGTTGCTAATATATAGTGTAATCGTATAGTGAAAATCTGTGTTAGTTGATCCAGCTATGCATATTCATATAGCAAGGTGGTACCCTGAAATATGGCTTTAAGTAATAATAACAACAGGAAGGTGACATGAATGGTTCTTATGCCTAATGGAAAATGTAAGAGAGCACTTCTAGAATATATACCCTTATTTCATCTCTCAGGCCAGTAATAAAAATCTAGAGAAATGAATCTCAATCCAGCTTTTGAGACTAATAAGCCTTATTATTGTTGTTTGAAGTCACATTCGAATTTTTGTGACCCCATAGACCTTAGCATGCCAGCCTCCTCTGTCCTCCACAGTCTCCAGGACTTTGAACAAATTCATGTCCATTGAGTTGGTGATGCTGTCTAACCATCTCATCCTCTGTGCCCCCTTCTCCTTTTGCCTTCAATCTTTCTTAGCTTCAGACTGTTTTCCCATGAGATGGCTCTTCGCAACATGTGGCCAAAGTATTGGACCTTCAGCTTTAGCATCAGTCCTTCTAATGAATATTCGATTTCCCATAGAACTTACTGGTTGGATCTCCTTGCAGTCCAAAGGACACTCAAGAGTCTTCTCCACCACCACAGTTCCAAAGCATCAATTCTTTGGTGCTAATCCTTTTTGAGTCAAGCTCTCACACTCAGACGTGTTGCAGTTCAGTCGCTCAGTCATTCAGACTCTCTGTGACTCTACGGACTGCAGCACCCAGGCTGCCCTGTCCTTCACTGTTTTCCGGAGTTTCCTCAACCTCATGTCCATTGAGTCGGTGATGCTATCCAACCATCACCAAATGGAAAAACCACAGCTTTGCTTATACAGACCTTTGCTGGGAAAGTGATATCTTTGACTTTTAATATGCTGTCCAGTTTTGTCACAGGTTTCTTTGCACAGAGTAACTGTCCTTTAATTTAATGGCTGTAGTCCCCATCTGCAGTGATTCTGGAGCCCAAGAAAAATAAATCTGTCACCGCTTCCACTTTCTCCCCTTCTATATGCCATGAAGTGATGGAACCAGATGCCAGAATCTTGGTTTTTTAATTGCTAAGCTTTAAGCCAGTTTTCTTTTTTCACTCTCTCTCCTCTTTTAACCCTCATCAAAAGGCTCTTTAGTTCCTCTTCACTTTCTGCCATTAGAGTGCTACCATCAATATATCTGAGGTTGGTGATATTTCTCTCAGTAATTTTGATTCCAGCCTATGATTCATCCAGCCTGGCAATTCGCATGATGTACTCTGCATATAAGTTAAATAAGCAGGGTGACAATACGCAACGTTGTATATACCTGTACTCCTTTCCCAATTTGGAACCAGTCTGTTGTTTCATGTCTGGTTCTAATGGTCCCTTCTTGACCCACATATAGGTTTCTCAAGAGACAGGAAAGGTAGTCTTTTATATCCATCTCTTTGAGAATTTTTCAAAGTTTGTTGTGATCCACACAGTAAAAAAGGCTTTAGTGTAGTCAATGAGGCAAAAGTAAATGGTTTTCTGGAATTCACTTGCTTTCTCTGTGAACCAACAAATGTTGGCAATGTGATCTCTGGTTCCCCTGTCTTTCTAAACCCATATTTTATATTTGGAAGTTCTAGATTCATGTACTTCTGAAACCTAGCCAAAGGACTTTGAGCATAACCTTGCTAGCAAAGTGATCTGAGCACAATTTTAGGGTAGTTTGAACATTTTTGGCATTGCCTTTCTTTGGGATTGAAATGAAAACTGACCTTTCCAGTCTGTAGCGACTGCTGAGTATTCCAAATTTTCTGACATACAGAGTGCAACACTTTTACAGCATCAACTTTTAGGATTTTAAATAGCTCAGCTGTACTCCATCACCTCCATTAGCTTTGCTCATAGTAATGCTTCCTAAGGCCCCCTTGACTTCACTCTCCAAGATGTGTGGCTCTAGGTGAGTGACCACACCAACGTGGTTATCCAGGTTGTTAAGACTTTTGTACAGTCTTCTGTGTATTCTCGCCACTTCATTTTAACCTCTTCTGCTTCTGTTGCTGCTGCTGCTGCTAAGTCGCTTCAGTCATGTCTGACTCTGTGTGACCCCACAGACAACAGCCCACCAGGTTCCCCCGTCCCTGGGATTCTCCAGGCAAGAACACTGGAGTGAGTTGCCATTTCCTTCTCCAATGCACGAAAGTGAAAAGTGAAAGGGAAGTTGTTCAGTCGTGTCCGACCCTTAGCGACCCCATGGACTCCTCTGTGCATGGGATCTTCCAGGCAGGAGTACTGGAGTGGGGTGCCATCGCCTTTCCAGATGTTATCTACTACATGCAATTTGCTTATAGTACCTGCCTAATAATCATGAGCTCTATAGAGTTAAACTTTGTCTTAAAGTGACTGTTGAGTCCCTCTATGGGAATTGGCCATATCAGGTGATGTAATATCACTTGTGAAAACTGAGACAAGTTGACAAATTCCCGAAAATAGGGTCATATAGAAAAAACAGTCCAAATCTAGGATCTATGAATTAAAATTGTGATCCTGGGAAACAAGTTTTTGGGTTGATGGACTGCTTTAATATCAAGAATTATTGTCATAAATTCCCACAACAGAAGGATTTGTTGAATATGTGAAAATGATTTTGTGTTTGTGTTTGTGTGTGCTTTGTAAATGAGAAAACAATTTGAGGGGGGAAAACATACCCACAAATAAGCTGATGTGACAAAACCCACAGACTGATAGCAAATGGACAAACACTGAAAAAAAAGTGCTGTGAAATTTCTGTCCTTCATTGTACCCATCCTTGCATGAAATGTTCCCTTGATACTCCAATGTTCCTAAAGATTTCCCGTCTTTCCCCTTCTACTGCTTTCCTCTATTTATTTGCATTGCTCATTTAGGAAGGCCTTTTCTCTCCTTGCTCCTCTCTGGAGCTCCGCATTCCGTTGAGCCTCATCTTTTTCTTTTCACCTTGCTTGCTTTCCCTTCTCTTCTCCCCTCGGCTACTTGTAAAGCCTTCCCAGACAGCCACTCTGCCTTCCTGCGTTTGTTTTTCTCTGGCACGGTGTTGGTCACTGCCTCCTCCATCCACAGGAAGTTTAACATCGAATGCCTATTCACCAGGGATTCTGTCTACTAGATCTAATGCCTCGAATCTATTTGTCACCTCCATTTATAATCATAAGAGATTTATTTTAGGTCGTACCTAAATGGTCTAGTGGTCTTCCCCATTTTCTTCAATTTAAGCCTGAGTTTTGCAATAAGGAGCCAATGATCTCCAGGTCTTGTTTTTGCTGACTATAGAGCTTCTTCATCTTTGGTTATAAGTAACATAATCAATCTGATTTCTGTGTTGATTGTCTAGTGATGTTCATGTGTAGAGTCATCTTTTCTGTTGTTGCAAAAGGGTGTTTCCTATGACCAGCATGTTCACGTGACAAAATTGTTAGCCTTCGCCGGCTCCATTTTGTACTCCAAGGCCAAACTTGCCTGTTATCCAGGTATCTCTTGACTTCCTACTTTTGCCTTCCTATCCCCTGTGATAATATGGACGTCCTTTTTTGGTGTTAGTTCTAGTAGGTGCTGTAGGTCTTCACAGACCTGGTCAGCTTTGGCTTCTTCTGTATCCGTGGGTAAGCACAGACTTGGATGTTGAATTGTTTGTCTTAGAAATGAACCAAGACCATGCTGTCCTTTTTGAGATTTCACCCAAGTACTACATTTCGAGCTCTAGTTGACTACGAGGGCTACTCCATTTCTTCTAAGGGATTCTTGCCCTCAGTAATAGGTACAGTGCTCAGCTGAGTTAAATTCTCCCATCCCCATCCATTTCAGTTCACTGAGCAATCCTGACATCTCCTGCTTGACCATGTCCACTCTACCTAGATTCGTGGAACTAACATTCCAGATTCTTACGCACTATAGTTATTTACATCATCAGACTCTGTTTTCGCCACCACACACATCCACTGCTGAGTGTCAGCTTTGCTTTGGCCTAGCCACTTCATCTTACTGGCGCCATCAGTAAGCACCCTCTGCTCTTCCCCAGTAGTGTATCAGACACCCTCCAAGCCAGAGAGTTCATCTTCTGGCATCGTATCTTTTTGCCTTTTCATACTGTCCATGAGCATCACTGATTCAATGTACAGGAACTTGGGCAAACTCTGAGAGATAGTGAGGGACAGGGAGGTCTGGCTGCTGCAGTCTAGGGGCTGCAAGGATTCAGACATGACTTAGGGATTGAACAACAACAACTGTCCGTGGGGTTCTCCAGGCAAGAATACTAGAGTGGGTTACCCTTTCCTTTTCCAGAGAATCACACTTTATCTAACCCTTCAGTAGGACCTATCCATCTTGGGTGACCCTGCATGGCATGGCTCATAGCTTCATTGACTTATGCAAACCCCTGCCACGACAAAGTAATGATCCATGAAGGTGTTTATCAATGCTCTCACATAAAATCAAGATATTGCTACTCAGTTACTCAAGTGAGTCACAAAGGCAATAGCCATATTAAAACTTCCTCACTGACAGGACAGGCCTCAACATGCAGGGAAAACACATTAAAATGACGCACAGATAACCTAACCTTCTTTCCTGAAAAAAATCAAACGATGAAACTATTAAATTTATTAGGACATGAAAGGATGTATTTTAGATATTACAGACATTAGTGGAGAGGAAGCAAAGGGAGGTAGATTTAGACTTTTATTTAACCTGAAAACTCACTTTGCCAGTCCATGTTCCTAGTTGTGACAGTTATTTCAGGAATAGTTTTCATTTCAGCTAATGTTTGGTATGGTCAAATGCAAATTTCACACACCCAGTGATTAAACGATCTCAGTTATAGTATTTAGTAAGGAAGAACATGGAAAAGGGTGATAAGTATATTTTTATAATAACACTTCCACTTATATAATTATATATATATATTTAATTATATTGGGACATACAGTTTAAAAGTTATTGCCTTCATGTTAAATTTAACATTTTTACTAATAAAATATTTAAACTATTCTGCTATAATTAACAGAGTGCAACTAAAAGAACGCACTTTTAATAGGTAAGTTCTTAATATTGTCAAGTTAATTTCCATTTTCCAAATGAGACTTCTAACAGTCAAATTCTGTTATTAACCAAAATAAGCAATAAAATCCGATCATCCCTTATCTTTTGCTATCATCAGCAAAATTATTTAAATTTGAGGACATTTTCCACTATATTTCATATATTTACTGAGTATAAAGAATGGTAGCATATAGAACCTGAATTTTCTATTCTGAAAAGTGGATATAAATATGAATTATAGCTACCTATTAGCCCAAAAGTGCTTCTCTGGTGGCTCAGTGGTAAAGAATCTACCTGCACTGCAGGAGACTGACTCAAGAGATGCAGATCTGACCTCAGGGATGGGAAGATCCCCTGGAGGAGGGCACGGCCATGCATTCCAGTATTCTTGCCTGGAGAGTCCCACACACTGAAGAGCCTGGCAGGCTACAGTCCACAGGATCACAAAGAGTCAGATATGACTAAAGCAACTGAACACATTAACCAAAAAGTTTTGTGAGAATAATCAGAATAGGTCAAACTGAAAATTCTTAGAGTAAGTTAATGAGGCAGAAATTAGCCTCCTTGGTAAAAAACCTCTTGGAGGGCTGAGTCACCTCAGGCCAAAAACAGAGAAGGAATGCAATCCCAGCTGTCAGCAGGTAACTGGATTGAAGCTTGACTTCCCTGGCAGCTCAGGCAGTAAAGAATCTGCTTGCGGTGAAGGAGACCCAGGTTTGATCCCTGGGTGAAGAAGATCCCCTGGAGAAGGAAATGGTAAACCACTCCAGAATTCTTGCCTGGAAAATCCCATAGACAAAGGAGCTTGGTGAGCTGCAGTCCATGGGGTCGCAAAGAGTCAGGCACTACTGAGCGACTAACACTTCACTTGCTGACAAGGTCCTGCCCACCAGAGCAAGACCCAGTTTTTCCCACTACCATTCCCCTCCAATCAGGAAGCTTAAATAAGACATATTTAAATATTAAAAGCAAAAAGGGAGAAAATGATAAATGACATACAATCCCATCAGTCTATTAGCTGACTTCTCAACAGAAACTCTACAAGCCAGAAGGGAATGGAATGGCAAATTTAAAGTGATGAAAAGGAAGAACCTACAACCAAGAATACTCCACCCAGCAAGACTCTTCAGATTTGATGGAGAAATCAAAAGCTTTCCAGACAAGCAAAACTTAAGAGAATTCAATACCACCAAATCAACTTTACAACAAATGCTAGAGGCAATTCTCTAGGTAGGAAACAAGAGAAGGAAAAGAAAAAGAAAATAAATGCAAAACAATTAAGGAAATAGTAATACTTATTGATAATAACCTTAAATGTGAATAGATGCATGTGCACCAACCAAAAGACACCCTGGCTGAGCAGATGAAAGCGTGTGTGTGTGCACTTCCACCTACACATCGCTCTGTCTCACCCCCCAAACTGTAGGTGATTATTTTACATTGTTAGGTCAATCATGTTCCCATTATGTTTTGCAATTGTAATCTTTTATTTTTTTGTCTGGCTACTGATTGTAAAAATTTATAAATATCTTTTACTGTTGTGATTATGTAACTATTACTCACTTAATACCTTTGTATAATGATTGGTCAACAGAAAAATAATTGAATTCTGTATCATCAAAACTACCATTTAATACAAAACCTGTAATCACTTTTTAAAATCCAGATGTATATCAGAATTATCTTGGAAGTTTTTGAAAAATACAAATGCCCAGGTATTGCTTTTTGTTTTTTGGCCAGGGCTCCAGATATGTTTCTAATGAGCAGCTGTGTTTAGGAACAGCTGGACTATATGAGGTCTTTTACTTTTATCTAGCTTGTTTCATGTTTTCTATTTCCTGTTCAGTGCTCTCATTTCATTTAGTTTATGTTTTCCAGTTTCTCCATCTCTTCTTTTTTTTATTTTTTTAGTCCTTTCTCAAGTCTTTATCAAGCATAGTAGAAAAGCTCTTGCAAATATATATAGATAATATGTATAATATATATATTTTGAAAACATGAATTTTTGCCTAACTGAAAATAATTATGACATTTTGATTTCACTTGTTTGACTTAGTATGAATAGAATGTTAGATTTCTAATAAAAAAATAGATATGTAACAAACCACAAAGGTTTGTTATATAGCACAGGGAAATATAGTCAATATTTTGTGGCTCAGATGGTAAAGCATCTGCCTGCAATGCGGGAGACCCGGGTTCGATCCCTGGGTGAGGAGGATCCCCTTGAGAAGGAAATGGCAACCCACTCCAGTATTCTTGCCTAGAAAGTCCCACGGATGAGGGGGCCTGTTGGGCTACAATCTATGGAGTCACAAAGAGTCGGACACGACTGAGCAACTTCACTTTCACTATAATGCAAAATAATTTCAAAAATAATATATGTGTACACATATAACTGAATCACACAAAAAATAATTCTACTTTTTGAAATCTGGTAATGTTTATCTTTTTGCCAGTTTTTCTAAATGTCCTATGGACATCTAATAACAACATATGAGATACAAAATATTAAATATATTTATGTAGGATATAAGATCAATATAAGCCAATTTAATATAACTCTATTATGTTTAAATTATTCATGACATCATGCAAGAAGTTCCTACTCTTACTTTTTCTGTACTTGATAAAATATTCTCAGAGAAATATTAATATGTCTTACTGTGATTATATATTTTTCTATTTTCCCTCATATTTCTTCTGATTTTTGCTTTATGCATCTTTGTTTCTTTGTTGTTTGGTGTTTAATGGTTTATGGCATACATTTTCTTTGTGAATTATACCTTTTATCTTTAAAAATAATCAACTTTGTTTCATTTAAAATATTAATTAATTAATTTTTCAAAAAAGACGACTGTCCTTAATGGGATTCCATTGTATGCTAGTCATTGTGCTGGAAAGTTAGAGTACTGTGATACACTGTCTCTTTATCCATCTTCATTGTGAATTTTCTAAAAGACAGTAGTAGTAGTAGTGATAGTCACTCAGCTGTGTTCAACTCTTTGTGACTACACGACTGTAGCCTGCCAGGCTCCTCTGTCCATGAGATTCTCCAGACAAAAAGACTGGAGTGAGCTGCCATTCCCTTCTCCAGAGGACCTTCCTGACTGAGGGACTGAACCTAGGTTTTGTGCATTGCGGCAGATTCTTTACCATCTGAGCTACAGAGCTGAGCCTAAGTCACACGGAAGATGTACTGAACTTGCCTTTATTGAGGAGATAGGCAGATTTAGTCTCACCAGCGCCAAAAAATGATGAATAAATAACCTTGATTAGGTTCCTTCAGGTAGAGGTAAAATATGTGTTGGAAATGTAGGCATGAAATACCAAAGCACTGTATAAAATGAACACATCTGCACAGTTATCCATGAGCTTTCCTAATTACAAAATAAGAAAACAATAAACTTCACTTTTATTTACTGCACAGACTGATTCCAGTGCCCGCCCTTGGACAGACTTCACGCATTCATTTGTCACTTGTCTTCCATCAGGTGTCTGAAGGAAGGAGATGGGCTTCCACAGTCAAAGGGGCTTAGACTGTTACCTTCAGGAGTGAGCTTGACGCCAGAACATTACAATAAATAAAATAAAAATAACAGGCAGCTATATTTAAATGGATTCACATATTATCATTTTAAAAAGTAGAAACTGTATAATATTTTGAGATGTGAAATGACCAAGAAAATATTTTGTTATCACGTAGGTGTTTCCTGCCTATGTGTGTGTACGCTCAGTCATGTATGATTCTTTGCAGCTCCATGGACTGTAGCCTGCAGGCTCCTCTTTCCATGGAATTTTCCAGGCAACCATACTGGTGTAGTTGTCATTTCCTACTCCAGCCGGTCTTCCTGACCCAGGGGTTGAATCCAGGTCTCTTGTGTCTTCCTGCATTGGCAGGCCTATTCTTTGCCACCATGCCACCTGGGAAGCCCATTTCCTGCTTTACAAAGTACATAAAAAGTTGTCACTCTTAAATAAAGTTTTCATTTCTTTTACAAAAAGACAGAGTATATACTGTCTTTTTTTTTTTTTTTTTTTAAAGACAAGTAGTTGCAAATACAGTTGACTCCTGAACAATGTGGGAGTCAAGGGTGCTGACCCCCACTGTCCTCAGAAACATGTGTTTAACTTTTGTTGCTGCTGTTGTTCAGTCCCCCAGTCATGTCTGTCTCTTTGTGACCCCATGGACTACAGCATGCCAGACCTCTCTGTCCCTCACCACCTCACAGAGTTTGCCCAAGTTCACGTCTACTGCATCTGTGACGCCATCCAGCTATCTCATCCTCTGACACCCTCTTCTCCTTCTGCCTTCAATCTTTCCCAGCTTCAGGGTCTTTTCCAATAAGTCAGCTATGCGTATCAGATGACCAAAATATTGGAGATTCATCTTTAGCATCAGTCCTTCCAATGAATATCTAGAGCTGATCTCCCTTAAGATTCACTGCTTTGATCTCCTTGCTGTCCAAGGGACTTTCGGGAGTCTTCTCCAGCAACATGTTTTGAAAGCATCAATTCTTTGGTGTTCTGCCTTCTCTACAGTCCAGCTCTCACAACTGTATGTGATCACTGAGAGGATTACACAGACCTTTGATGGCAGAGTCATGTCTCTGCTTTTCAAGAGTGTCTAGCTTTGCCATCATTTTCCTACCAAGAAGCAACTGTCTTCGGATTTCAAGGCTACAGTCACTGCCCACAGCGATTTTGGGGCCCAAGAAGAGGGAATCTGTCACTACTTCCAACTTTCCCCCTTCTATTTGAAATACAGTAATGGGGCCACAGGCCGTAATCTTAGTTTTTTTTATACTTAGTCTTAACCTGGCTCTTTCACTCTCCTCCTTCACCCTCATCAAGAGGCTCTTTAGTTACTCTTTGTTATAACTTTTAATAACCCCAAAATGTAACTACTAATAGCCCATTATCATGAGGGCAGTGGCTAAGTGGCAAAGAACCTGCCTGCCAACACAGGAGACACAGGAAACATGGGTTCTATCCCTGGGTCAGGAAGATCCCTTGGAGAAGGAAATGGCAACCCACTCCATTATTCTTGCATGGGAAACCCTGTGGACAGAGGAGCCAAGTGGGCTGGAGTCCTTAGGGTCACAAAGAGTAGGACAGACACAGATGAGCAACTGAGCACATGATCGGAAGATTTACTGACCACATAAACTGTTGAATAATACATATTTTCTATGTTATGTATATATTTACATATATTTTATATAGTCATGGCACGTCTTTTCTTAATTTTGGTATTTCTATGCTATGCCATTCATTTTGTAAGCTTTCTTTTTTCATATTACCATAAATTCCTCCCCAAATTTCCAATACATACATTGAAAAAGTTTCAAAATGGATTAAAGTCCTATATGTAAAACCAGAAACTATAAATCTCTTGGAACACATATGCAGAACACTCTTTGATATAAATCACAGTAAGATCCTCTATGATCCATCTCCTAGATGATTGGAAATAAAAACAAGAATAAACAAATGGGACCTAATTAAACTTAAAAGCTTTTGCACAGTAAAGGAAACAATAAACAAGGTGAAAAGACAGCCTTCAGAATGGGAGAAAAAAATAGCAAATGAAACAACTAACAAAGAATTAACCTTCAAAATATATAAGCATCTCATGTATCTCAGTAGCAGAAAAACAAGCAACCCAAATGAAAAGTGGGCCGAAGACCTGAACAGACATGTCTCCAAAGAAGACATACAGAAGGCTAATAAACACATGGAAAGATGTTCAACATCGCTCATTATTAGAGAAATGCAAATCAAAACAACGAGGCATCATCTCACATGGGTCAGAATGTCCTTCATCGAAAATGTCCACAAACAATGAATTCTGGAGAAGGTGTGGAGCAAAGGGGACCATCTTACACTGCTGGTGGGAATTCAAACTGATACAACCACTATGGAGAACAATATGGGGATTCCTTTAAAACCTAGGAATAAAACTACCATATGGCCCAGCAATCCCTTACTATTGCTGAGAAAACCAGAACTGAAAAAGGCACATGTACTCCAGTGTTCATTGCAGTGCTGTTTGCGGTAACTAGGACATGGAAGCAACCTAGATGTCACAGACAGATGAATGGATGAAGAAGTGTGGTAGATGTAGACAATGGCGTATTACTCAACCAGAAAAAGGAACACATTTGAGTCAGTTCTAATGAGGCGGATGAATCTAGAGCCCATTACACAGAATGAAGCAAGTTAGAAAGACAAGCATCGTATATTAAGGCACATATATGGAATCTAGAAAGATGGCACTGATGATCCTATTTGCAGGGCAGCGTTGGAGATACAAACATAGAGAACAGACTTATGGACATGGTGGGGGAAGGAGAGGATGAGACGAATTGAGAAAACAGCACTGAAACACATACGTGGCCATATGTAATATTAAACTGCAGGGGAATGTCTTGCATGAGTCAAGAAGCTTCAATTAGGTGCCCTGTGACCACACAGAGGGCAGGACGGGGTTGGAGGATGGAGGGAGGCTGCAGGGACAGGGTACACAGGTGCACAGATGGTGGCTTCATGTTGGTGTGTGGCAGGAATCAACACAACAATGTAATTATCCTCCAGTTAAAAACACATTGAAAGGAAACTTTGCATGTCTGCAGGGGCTTCCCAGGCAGTGCTGGTGGTAAAGAGCCAGCCTGCCAATGCAGGTAACCATGAGAGATGTGGGTTTGATCCCTGGGTTGGGAAAGTCTCCTGGAGGAGGGCATGAAAACCCACTCCCAGATTCTTGCCTGGAAGATCCCATGGGCAGAGGAGCCTGGTGGGCTACAGTCCACAGGGCTGCAGAGTCGGACACGACTGAGCTGCTTAGCACACATGAACATGTAAGCAGACCTGCGCACTTCAAGCCTGTGCGGGTCCACGGCCAGTTGCAGTATCTACTCAATAGCTATTTTGTGAGTATATTTAAAAAAATAAATTTAGTCTCCCCTATTAAGATGAAAGTGATGTATTAGCAATTCAGGTGGAAAAAAACAACAACAAACAGCTTTTGAAAGAAAGATGCATGTTTGGAAATGTTTCCATTATCACATGACTTCATTCTCAAAAGATATAAATACATTAGCTATTGAAATTGTCTCAGAATTTTGTACTTTAAAATTCCAGAAACAGATTTTTCCACCTGTGAAATAACCTGCCAAAAAACCAATTTCAGTTAAAAATATGAAAATGCAACACCTGATTTGTTTTTAGAAATGACTGGTAGATAGCAGGGAAGATGAGAATTTACCATGTGAACTTTACCAAAAAACACTGCATAACCGATGAATAAGCCTAATGATGTGTAATTAGCTAATGACATAGCTCTTCCTGCCGCATTTACAGATATTTATGAGATGTCTTTTGGGCCATGGCAATTTTTAAAAAGATTAGAAATAAATGGATCTTATGCTTATTGAAGTAAGTCAAAGAAAGACAAGTACCATACACTTTTACTTAATGTGGAATCTAAAAAATAAGACAGATGCATGAATACAACAAAACAGAAACAGACTCACATATATAGAGAACAAAACAGTGGCTGCAGAGGGGATAGAGGCACAGGGAGGAGCAAGATCGGCAAAGAAGATTCAGAGGTGGAAACCATATGCATAAAAAAAGTCAGTTGCAAGGATGTACTGTACCATACAGGGAATATAGTCAACATTTTATAATACCTTTATATGGTATATATATATATATATATATCAAATATCAAATCATTATCTTATACACCTGAAACTAATATAATATTGTAAGTCACCTATACTTGAATAAAAACGAGAAATAAAATGGATCTTAAAACTGTTGTACTTCAAAGTGTTGAATCAGTATTTTCAAAATAATAAAGCATATACAAAAATAATTCATTTTGTCATCCTTAGCTCATCTTAAGGATGATTTCTATTTTGAGTTTGTTTTATAACATATATAATGTTTAGTTAGGGCTTCCTGCTGGCTCAGGGTAAAGAATGCGCCTGCCAATGCAGGAGACACAGGTTCGATCCCTGGGTTGATAAGTCCCCTGGAGAAGGAAATGTCCATCCACCTAAGTATTCACGCATGGGAAATCCCGCAGACAGAGGAACCTGATGGGCTACTCCATGAGGTTGCAAAAGAGTCAGACATGACTCAGCAACTAAACAACAACAACAACAAATGAATACCAGTCAGTTCAAAAGATAATGATAAAAAAAAAAATGACTGATGGAGGAATATAATGATCTTATGGAAACTACTCTAATTTTTAAAATGAAACTAATGCCTTAAAAGTCTCCCTGACACGATATACTTACTCTCCCTGAGAGATGAGAGCAGAGTCTACCAGTGTCTATATTCTGGCTGTACCCATTCCCAAGCTTTTTGCTTCTGTCAAGCTCTACTGAAGCTACTGACATCCTGTAGATTCAACTCCTTAGAATAACTTTCAGGACATTCATAATTTGATCTCTTGTTATTTTGCTACATGGAATCCATTTTTCAGTTGCAATGAAATTTCAGCCCCAGTCTCAACAGACCTTGATAATATCAACAGCTGCCAGTTTGCTACTGCCTGCTATACGCTAGGCCACGTACATGCATTCTCTTACGCTTATAACAATTCTGCGAGTTAAGCATCATCAACTCTATTTTATAAATGGCAGAATAAAACACCAGAAGGACTGAATAACATACCCAAGGACACACAAATAAGAGAGGAGTAGTCAGTATTCAAATAGAGATCTGACTACACCCAAGCCTGACTTTGTTGTTCAAGGCAGCCTCTCTGCCACAGAAGGGACTCAGCAGCCTTTCTAGACCCTAGGGAATCCTAGGAGATCCAATTCGCATTTCAAAATGAGAAGGCAGGCTGTATGAAAATATATCTACAATAACTGAGTTTTTGTAGTTTCTGTGCTAACAAAACCTTCCATTTTACATCATGAAAGGAGCTGTAGTTGCATGAAGTTGCATGAGTATAAGACTAATTCCTCGGAGAAGGCGATGGCAACCCACTCCAGTACTCTTGCCAGGAGAATCCCATGGAGGGAGGAGCCTGGTAGGCTACAGTCCATGGGGTCGCTAAGAGTCAAACTCGACTAAGCAACTTCACTTTCACTTTTCACTTTCATACACTGGAGAAGGAACTGGCAACCCACTCCGGTGTTCTTGCCTGGTGAATCCCAGGGACAGAGGAGCCTGCTGGCTGCTGTCTATGGGGCTGCACAGAGTCAGACACGACTGACGTGACTTAGCAGCAGCAGCAAGACTAATTCCTGAGGTCTTATTTAATTGCCAGTACTAAACAGCCTTATGTGTGTGCATGCTAAGTCACTTCAGTTGTATCCAACTCTTTGTGACCCTATGGACTCCTCTGTCTACGGGATTCTCCAGGCAAGAATACTGGCGTGGGTTATCCTGCTCTCTTCCAGGGTTTCTTCCTGATCCGGGGATTGAATCCACGTTCCTTATGTCTCCTGCACTGGCAGGCAGGCTCTTTAACCCCACCGCCATCTGAGAAGCCCACAAAACAGCCGGCACGGTCCAATGTGCTCGATTAATATTCTTATTTCCAGACTAGAATATTTCACTCATGGCCATTCCCGTTTTGTAGTTTAAAAAAAAACCACTGCAACCATCTTTGCCAGAGAATTATCCTCTCTTTTTACATCATTAATTTTTCACAGCACTTTCTACAATAATAAGACTACAATAAAAGTCAGTATTTCTGGTCAACTGCATCTACAGTTTCCTCAGTTATCTCTTTTAAAATTACTCCTTCAAATACCATCTACCCACTGATGACACACCAATTTAACACTTAAGTCCTGTCTGACTCTTTTGCGACCCGATGGACTGTGACCCGCCACGCTCCTCTGTCCATTAGACTTCCCAGGTAAGAATACTGAAATGGATTGCCATTTCCTTCTCGAGGAGATCTTCCTGATCCAGGGATCAGACTCAGTTTCCTGCATTAGCAGACGGATTCTTCATCACTGAGCCACTCGGAAAGGTCTCTTTAAAACTGATCTCAGCCTAACGCCCAGACTCTGTAACCAACCTGCTGTTTAAATAAAAAATAGAGGAATCATCCTTAATGCTCATTTGCTCATAATTCATACTCAATGTATCATCATCATGCCTTAGCTCCAATTATACAGTAAAGTGAAATTCTTAATTCTGCTCCCACTTCCCAGTCCAGGGCACCCACGAGAAACTACGAGATTTTCTAACCCATCTCTGTGTTGTACATATGGTTACTATTCTCTCTCTTCCCCAACTAGTGAGAAATTTTTTAACTATAACAAAAGAGAGGTAATTTAAAATTTACCATTTTAATCAACTGTAGGATTTAGTGACATTAACTACATTCACATTGTTAATTACAAACTGAAATTCTGTATGTATTAAATAGTAACTCCACATACTCATCTCCCATTTCTTGATAACCACTATTCTACTTTCTGTCTATGAATTTGACCCCTCTAGCTACCTGGTATTCTCCAGTACTCTTGCCTGGAAAATCCCATGGATGGAGGAGCCTGGTAGGCTGCAGTCCATGGGGTCGCAAACAGTTGGACACGACTGAGCGACTTCACTTTCACTTTTCACTTTCATGCATTGGAGAAGGAAATGGCAACCCACTCGTGTTCTCGCCTGGGAAATCCCAGGGACAGTGGAGCCTAGTGGGCTGCCATCTATGGGGTCGCAGAGTCAGACACAACTGAAGTGACGCAGCAGCAGCAGCTACCTAGTATTAGTGATATTGTTCAGATTTTGCCCTTCTGTGTCTGGTTTATTTCATTTAGGATGTTTTCAATATTCTTCATGTTACAGCATGCAATATTACACATGCAATCTTTAAAGTTGAATATTATTGCATTGAACACTGATGAACATTTGGGTTGCTTCCATCTTTTGAATATTATAAATAATGGTGTTATAAACATTGGTGTACATATCTATTTTAATCTTAGCTTTTTGTTCTTAGAGATTATATCTAGAAGTAGAATTGCTGGATTATATGTCAATACTAGGTATAATTTTTTGAGGAAGTGTCCTACTGTTTTCCTCAGTGAACGTGAAAGTGTTAGTCATTCAGTCTTGTCGGCCTCATTGTGACCCCACGGACTGTAGGCCTGCCAGGCTCTTCTGTCTATGGAATTCTCCAGGCAAGAATATTGGAGTGGGTAGCCATTACTTTCTCCAAGACATCTTCCCAACCCAGGAATCGAAGCCCAGTCTCCCACATTGCAGGTAGATATTTTTACCTTCTGAGCCACCAGAATCCTCATTATTTTACATTCCCACCTGTAGGGAATGAGCAAATTAGCCAAGATGGCGGTGGTCAGCCTCTCTTATCGCATGTTTTGTAAATACTGATTATGTAACAGCTGAGATCACTCATACCACTGTGCCTTTGTGTCATGAGGTATTTGCCTGGCCAGAGCTACTTTTGTTCTATAAGCATATATAAAGTGACTCTTTGCAACCCCATGGTCTATACAGTCCATCAATTCTCCAGGCCAGAATACTGGAGTGGGTAGCCTTTCCTTTCTCCTGGGGATCTTCCCAACTGAGGGATCGAACCCAGCGTATATAAGCTTCACCTGAAAAAGCCCTTGAGGCTAAGCTGCTGCTGCTAAGTCACTTCAGTTGTGTCCAACTCTGTGCGACCCCATAGACGGCAGCCCACCAGGCTTCCCCATCCCTGGCATTCTCCAGGCAAGAACACTGGAGTGGGTTGCCATTTCCTTCTCCAATGTGTGAAAATGAAAAGTGAAAGTGAAGTCGCTCAGTCGTGTCCGACCCTTATCGACCCCATGAACTGCGGCCCACCAAGCTCCCCCATCCATGGCATTTTCCAGGCAAGAGTACTTGAGTAGGGTGCCACTGCCTTCTCCATGAGGCTAAGCTAGGTCTACGTTATGGCTGCATTATGGTGGTGAGGCTGCGTTACGGCTGCATCCCCAGGGTCACCCACGAGAGGAGAGAAGGCAGGCTCTCTGCCGCTGCTCCAGCTGCTGTGCCCACAGAGAGAACACACGCGCCTGCAGGTCCGACGGCTGCCTGAGTCTTCTCCCAGCTCCCCGCTCAGGCCTCGCCTACCCTGGGCTCAGCGAACAGTGAGATACAGCGAGACAGCTGGCGTAGTTGGCAGGATGAACAGCAAGACACTGCCAGTAATGCACAAAGGGTTCTATTTCTCCACAACTTCTCTAGCACTTGTTATTTTCTGTTTATTATTGTGTTTATAAAAGTGATCCTAATGTGTGTGACATGGCATGAGCTGTCTTTTTAAAAGCAGATCAACTTACATCATTCATTTCATTATAGCCTTTTAGCAGTTATCCACCAATTTGTTATAAAATTCAAACTGAATACTACTGTCCACAAGTCCATGCACAGCCATTGTTAACCTCTTGTAGTCTCTTTTCATAGCACCTTCTCTTGACATTCCAGGCACAGAGTTGTTTCTTTTCCATTTCAGGAGCAAGCTAAGTTCTTTTCTGCCTTTGAGCATTGCATTTAATTTTCCTATGTATGAAATACAAAAATACATTTCTCTTCATATTTAAAAATTTAGTTCAAATTAGATTTCTTCATAGAAAACTTCCCTGACTCCACTCTATGACTACCACCAATACCACAGGCATTCCATTTGAATCTCTCACTGCATTTATCATAATCACTACACAGGAGCTTTGGTTTTATACATCTTTATACTTCCATTTAACCAGATAGGAGTAACACCTAAAACAGTTTATGGTATTTTCTGACCTTGGGTAACTAGAGTAATAAGGCTAGCTAACCTGTATATTACAGTCCAATTGATATCACAATTAAAACCTTACAGATAGTCTTGCTGTCTCCTGCTCAGTGGGTTAACTTTTTCAGTGTCCGTCCCTTCCCCACCCCTAAAACACACAACTAGGCCCCAAGTAGAGTCCTCAAACTCGACATTAACAGCATCCAATATGAATAGCACACTTATTTACCACACTCACAGAAAAATTAACTTCCAGGCACCTCTAGATAAGCTCTAGGAAACACAGAGCAAGGTAAAACGTGAGTGACAACCTGCATCACTGTAGGGAAAGAGCCTCACAGTCTTTAGGTTTTTATCATCGCCAGTTCATATTCTACCTTTTCTCCCCACACCTGGAGATGAACATCAGTACGGACTTGCTTTTTTTACTACTTGAAAACTGCTGTTAGGAAAACATTGATATCCAGTGTAAATAACATATCAATGTTAACATTTATTAGTTCAGGCAGTGTGCTCATCTCTCTTGCTATATTAGAGCATGCAATTATTACAAGCTTGTGAGGTTGGTATTATTATCTTTATCTTACAGGTAAGCAAGTAGATTGAGAAGAGTTAATAAACTTGCTCAGGGCTGCCTTGGAGCAGGTAGGTGATATTCAGGAATACAAGTCTCAGCAAGAATCTAAAAAGGCTCTTGAGCTTCAGTTGAGTTCAGTCGCTCAGTCACGTCCAACTCTTGAGCTTAACAACTGCCGAAAGCCAAGGAGACTTTGCAAATCTAACCTTTATTGTCTAAGATAAAAGATGATCTACAGTGGTCATTCTAGGTGAGAAATCAGCTGTCTAGCTTCACACAGTGGAATCCCATCAGTGGGAAGATGGGTCATTTCACTGTAAAAAAAAAAAAGCAAAACAAGCAAATGATAAGCACATTAAGCATGACCTATCTGCCCAACAGGCTTCCCAGGTGGCACCAGTGGTAAAGAAGAGACATAAGAGATGTGGGTTTGACCCCTTGGTTGGGAAGATCCCCTGGAGGAGGGTATGGCAACCCGCTCCACTATTCTTGCCTGGAGAATCCCCTGGACAGAGGAGCCTGGAGGGCTGCAGTCCATGGGGTCACAAGGAGTCAGACACCTGAAGTGACTTAGCACACAGCCACACAGTGTCTGGTCAACAACCTATATGCTACCAGTTCCAAAGAGAAAGTGTGAGCAGCAGGCTAGAAATTATGATTCTCTAGATGTTTGAAAATAAAATCTTGTAAAAATAAAAGTTTTAAGTTCTCCTTCCAAACATCACAATGTTCTGAAGACAAAGGACAGGTAGCTTCTGTCTCTCTGATCTCTGCCACCTGGTAAGAAGAGAGGTTTGATGCTGCCAATCCACATTTATGTTTTAATTTTGGAAGCACTCAACATAAAGTCAGTTTGATGTAGAGAGATGAGTTAATGAGGTTTGATTCTCATGATATAACCCCAGGAAACAGAGTGAACAAAGCAATAATATTTAAAAGCAACAATAATCACGTATTCCACTTTCAATACTGAGGGCTCTCACAAATCAGCTTTCTCCAGGGACAATCCTGTGCTTCAGAATCTGAAAGCATCCTTTGCCCCTAGGGGTATATAGTTCCTGGAAATGTAATTTTTTTTTTTTAAAGGGGAGTAACATAGCACTGAATGTTGAAAGAGTTTAACATTTGCTAAAATTAAGATAATTAAAATCAAGGTCAAATGCTTTGTGACACTAGAAACTTTTTTTTCCCCAAAATAAAGTTATCTATGTTCTAAAAATACACATGCTTTAGGGTTAATGAGTTAATAAAAATTTCACAAGGGCTAAAGGCCCTGATCTAGGTTCCTCTAAAGAATAAGGGTTTTAAAACTCAAGCAAACCTCTTCCATTGTAGGTTAATTCAGCAAGTATTAATATTTACTGAAAAATCATAATGTATAGGTTTTTGACTAGGGTTTGAGGTCATTTCAGTGACTAATCCATGAGTAATCCTTGGTTTAATGGAACTTACGGGCTGATGGTTGGGAAGACAAGCATTAAGTAAACATCTTTCAGACTGTAACAAGGGCTTTAAAAGAAAGGAGTTTTGTAAAAGACTAACTAAAGGATCGAATTTAAATGTCAAGAAAAGAAACCACATGGAGTAAATTGATAGCTCAACTGATTTGAAATGTAAAATTAGAAGAAAAAAAAAAGAGAGAGAGAGAGAGGCTCCTGTTGAGGAGACAGATAAGCAGGTACAGACGCCCAGATGCTTGAGAAGTGGCTGTAACATATGTAAACGTTATTTGATATCTGTCCCATCAAAACGAGTCCAATTTCCCCTCCACATACTTATGGGCAAGTCCTTGTACATGCTTTTGATGAATAGAATATGATGGAAGGGATGCTGCCAGACTTTTGAGGCTATGTTAGAAAAGGCAATGCAGTTTCTGCCTGGTTCTGTCTTTTGGGAGACTCAGTCTGAGAATCCAGGCTCCATACTGTGAGGAAGCACAGGCTAGGTGTAAAAGCCACACACAGATGTTCTCAGAGACGGCTTCCTCTAAAGCCTCAGCCAATCAGTCAGCATTGATTGCCAAGAAGTGAATAACACGCTTTCAAGTGATTGCTGCTCCTAGCCTATGAGTAGTTCTCAGAGACAAACTCCCCTTTCTAAGCCTTGCCCAAATCACTTATTTATGAGCAAAATTCATGACTTTGTCCTAACCCACGAAGTTCTGCGGTAGAATGCTTCACTGCAATAGATAACTAGAGCGTCCTGAAGAGCTCCGAGTTTTCAAGAAACTGAAAAAAAGTTACGCTGGCTGAGAGGGAGTGAATCTAAAAAAGAGTTACATCCTAAGATTACTCAACAACTGGCGTCAGTTCACTTCAGTCACTCAGTCCTGTCTGACTCCTTATGACCACATGGACTGCAGCATGCCAGGCTTCTTTCTCTGTCCATCACCAACTCCTGGAACTTGCTCAAACTCATGCCCCTTGAGGCAGTGATGCCATCTAACCATCTCATCCTCTGTCATGCCCTTCTCCTCCCGCCTTCAATCTTTCCCAGCATCAGAGTCTTTTCCAATGAGTCTGTCCTTCGTATCAGGTGGCCAAAGTACTGCAAATTCAGCTTCAGCATCAGTCCTTCCAATGAATATTCAGGACTGATTTCC
>SJYC01043038.1:0-32986 GCA_006408675.1 Madoqua kirkii
TATTTATAAGACGTCCTCAGATAACCATTTTGCCTTTTTGTATTTCTTTATCTTGGGGATGGTCTTAATCACTGCCTCCTGTACAATGTCACAAAACTCCATCCATAGTTCTTCAGGCACTCTGTCTATGAGATGTAATCCCTTGAATCTATTTGTCACTTTCACTGTATAATCGAAAGGAATTTGATTTAGATCATACCACAATAGTCTAGTCGTTTTCCCTACTTTCTTCAATTTTAGTCTGAATTTTGCAATAAGACATTATAAGATTATGCAAAAACTTGCGTAGGGTTTTAATTTGAAAAGCAGAATAGGGGTTTAAGCCTTTTAGTTATGGAATCAAATTTCCACTAGAAAAAATATCATCATGACCGCTGCACAAACAATGAATTGAAAGGAACATGAGCACAAATGGAACAGTTAGTGACCACAGCTGAGGATATGGATTAGGAGATGAATTAATGATATCTTTCAGAGGTAGACACAACTCTGCAAAGCTGTAAAGTATGTCACAGGTATCGTTATCATGATTATTACTACTATCTTATTTAAGGTTGGTGCATATTTGGGTTCTTTGGTCTGTTTTTTGTAAAGAATGGTAGGTAGTAGGATACACAGAAATAGCAAAGTGTTTGCCATCGAGTTCATAGTTGAGTCATCAGAGAAACAGCAGATATTGTGATAGAATCTTATGTGGACACTATAGGTAAGCCTGCATAGGGCTACCAAACCTCACAAGGTAATGGCAACAGAATTTAAACACAACTTGAAAAACAGTTTAACTTTTCTATGCAAAGGCTCCTCTGTCCCATTTCCATCTTCAAGTTCACCTCACTAGGCCAGGCTTTCCTTACTTGTTCTTGAATATTGTGACACTTTCCTAATTGCCTCATTCATTTCCTGGCTCCATTTCTTTCCATCTTAATCTATCCTATTTAGGACTGAAAGATTAATTATCCTTAAATATCATTTTCTTTTTTTAACTTTCCTGTTCAAGACATTATGATTGCTATCATTTACTTCCTGTACTGGTTTAAAGCTTGTTATCCTTGCATTTAATGAACTTCAAAAGTTCATACACATCTGTTCTGCAAACTCAACTCTGTCTAAAGACCTATATACTCTCTAGATATCATCCAAAGTGGTATATTTATGGAACGGAGAATATGTTTCCTGGGCTCTGCCTAAGTTCACTCCAGCCCCATACCACTATTGTTCTGAATATACCAAAATGCCTAGGGTGTTCAATTACTAATCTTCCTTGCCTTTGGTATCTCCTCCTCTTAAGTATGGGAGAAGGTTCTATGCAAAGGCTCCTCTGTCCCATTTCCATCTTCAAGTTCACCTCACTAGGCCAGGCTTTCCTTACTTGTTCTTGAATATTGTGACACTTTCCTAATTGCCTCATTCATTTCCTGGCTCCATTTCTTTCCATCTTAATCTATCCTATTTAGGACTGAAAGATTAATTATCCTTAAATATCATTTTCTTTTTTTAACTTTCCTGTTCAAGACATTATGATTGCTATCATTTACTTCCTGTACTGGTTTAAAGCTTGTTATCCTTGCATTTAATGAACTTCAAAAGTTCATACACATCTGCTTCTGCAAACTCAACTCTGTCTAAAGACCTATATACTCTCTAGATATCATCCAAAGTGGTATATTTATGGAACGGAGAATATGTTTCCTGGGCTCTGCCTAAGTTCACTCCAGCCCCATACCACTATTGTTCTGAATATACCAAAATGCCTAGGGTGTTCAATTACTAATCTTCCTTGCCTTTGGTATCTCCTCCTCTTAAGTATGGGAGAAGGCAATGGCACCGCACTCCAGTACTCTTGCCTGGAAACTCCCATGGACGGAGGAGCCTGGTGGGCTGCAGTCCATGGGGTCGCTGAGGCAACTTCACTTTCACTTTTCCCTTTCATGCACTGGAGAAGGAAATGGCAACCCATTCCAATGTTCTTGCCTGGAGAATCCCAGGGATGGCGGAGCCCAATGGGCTGCCATCTGTGGGGTCGCACAGAGTCAGACACGACTGAAGCGACTTAGCAGCAGCAGCAGCAGCCTCTTAAGTATATGTTCTTTGAGCTATACCTACTCTCTACCATAAACTGTGTTTTCTACTTGCTCGATTCCTCTCACCTCCTATGTCTTATAATTTATGATTAAAACACTTTCAAGACACTAGCGCAAAGTCTGCAACAGGCATCAACGGTAGTTTTTCATCTGTCCTGAGGCGTGTGCAAATTGCTAGCTTGTCTGCACTTTACAAATCCGTGGATTAGTTTTCCTAATGGATCAAGTGTTATACATATCAACAGAGTCTGCATTCCCTCACCCTTAACTGACTTTTCTATGGCATATGGCAGGTAAGCTACACCTTTGTCATCCTACACTCCCTGGAAATATGAACACTAATATAACACTAATATAACACAATTATAAGGGCTGTGCATTTTGAGGGCAACTGTGGGACAGAGAGGCTTCTCTAGTGGCTCAGAAGTAAACAGTCTGCCTGCAATGCAGGAGATGCAGATTTGATCCCTGGGTTGGGGAGACCCAGGGCACGGCAACCCACTCCAGCATTCTTACCTGGAGAATTCTATGGACAGAGGCGCCTGGTAGGCTACAGTCCACAGGGTCGCAAAGAGCTGGACATGACAGAAGAGACTTAGCATGCATGTACCGTGACAGAGAGAAAGGAATTAGCAGTAGGATGCAGAGAAGAAGAGAGACAACAAAAGAGGAAGATGAAGCACCAACGGAGAGAGATCAACAGCAGAGGAAGAGGAGATGCTAGGAAGCAGGAAGAGTCAGAGGTGCCAGTGAAGTTGCGAGGGAATCATTTCATGTCATACCCCTTAAGAGTAATGAAACCTAAGAAAAAATACAGTACAAAGTACTGGCAAAGTTGTTAAAAAAACAGGCCTACTTCCACACTGTTAAAGGCATTTAAATATATATAGTATACCGGGGAATTATTTAGAATAAAGTAGATATAAATATATATACAGCACATTTATTTCTGCATATATCCCTTAGATAAATTTTTGTGCATGTATACCAGGATAGTTGTGCACAAATGTTTATAACAGTATTTCTCTACTAGAAAAAGAAAAGAAAGAAAGAAAACTTGTAACTAGAGAATGAAATGAAATAATAAACTGTCATGTAATATGTCAATAGCTGCTGCTGCTAAGTCGCATCAGTTGTGTCCGACTCTGTGAGACCCCATAGATGGCAGCCCACCAGGCTCCGCCGTACCTGGGGTTCTCCAGGCAGAACACTGGAGTGGGTTGCCATTTCCTTCTCCAATGCAGGAAAGTGAAAAATGAACGTGAAGTCACTCAGTCAGTTGTGTCTGACTCTTCGCGACCCCATGGACTGCAGCCTACCAGGCTCCTCTGTCCATAGGATTTTCCAGGCAAAAGTACTGGAGTGGGGTGCCATCGCCTTCTCCGTTATGTCAATAGAATAGTGTGGAAAAGAGACTTTGACCTTCTCCGAGTGTCTCACTGCTTCCATTCAGTGTTCCAGGTCTCAGCTCAATGGCATCTCCTCAGAGGGAATCCTTTCCAAATCATCCTAAATAAATACATCTCTCCTATTACTTTATATCTGTATAACCTAGTTGATTCCTCTAAAGTATATTCCAAAATAGGTATTTAATTTGCTTGCCTCTCACCCTCCGGACTCTAGGTTCCATTAGGGCAGAGACCATGAATTTCCTATTAAACTGCATAAGTCCCTAGTATGGATTAGGTACTCAATAAATATTGACTGAGTAGACAAACGATTATAGTAGAATACTATGTATTAATAAAGAAGAATCAAATGGACCCATATGAATAGCTAGGAAGAGGTGAATGCAAGCTATTACTAAAAACACATGTACATACCCAGCTAGATGCTATGCTGGCATGTGCATATTACATTTGTACGTTTCCAAAAACTCATTCAACGTGTTTGCTTCTTATGAGTGGAATTTGTAGGTAAAACACTGAAACAGAAGACTATTTCTGTAGTATTTAACCTTTCTGCAATTATGATTTTAAAAGACCTAATAAATATATCAAAATTCAGAGGCAAACTCTGGTTAAAAGCGATTCTTTTAGTGTATAACATAGAATATCCCACATCATTTTAAAGATTGTTTAAAACAATATATTTTAAATGAATATCAGGGGTTATATGTGTACTGATTAAATAGAATGTATTCTGTACTTTTTGTAGCAATGTCATTAGAACACTAATCCAGTAAACATTATGCTAAGACCTTCCACGCTGACTCTTGTATGTTACTCATCTGTGTTTAGTTTAAAATGTTATTTTGACTTGACAAATACTTAAATTAAAATTTGAAATGGATCAACCTTGCAACCCAAATGGTTTGAGAACGAGGAAACCTGGTCTGTGAAACAGAATTACATGGCTACATTTGCATTCATTTAAAAATATTCTACCTCATATAATATTGAATGCTTCTCTTAGAAACATATTGAATAGGAGTAAAATAGAAAACATTGACATTTAAGGGTAAAAGAATAGATATGAAGATGATGCCAGTGGCAACATTTCCTAAAATTCAGAGCAAAGGCAGAAAAATCTTCAATTATAAGATCAAACACAGCAGTCACAGAATTGTTTTAGAAAGACCTAGTTGTTTTTTTTTTAATAGTGCTAATCCTGTGTTATTTCTCTCATGAACTTTGTGACCATAGGACTTTGAAGCTATGTACTTAGCCTTATAATTACAGACCAAAGAAACGCAGTTTAGAAAAAGAAGTCATCACTTAGAGTAGTTAACATCAATGATATATACAAAATTGGGAAAGAAATCAAATGGTTCTTTCTCTTTCTACTTGCTGATGTTTCTTCCTTCCCACCACCCCTCCGCACCTCCCGCCCACCCCCCGACTCCCATCAAAATCTGACTTAAATTTCTCTATCCTTAATCTTTTGCTAAGGAAACAGGTTGCTGAACTTCTCCAAGTCTACCAAGCACGAGCATATTGTGGTTTTTCAACACTTGAAGCCTGCTAATTATAACAATGTCTTAAACCAATACCTAAATGCTGATGACCCCTCTATCTGTGCCCTCAGTTGAGCTCTCTCTCCAGAGCTCCAGAAAACATGAAATACATTTGCTCCCAAACCCACCATCTACACTTAGATATCTCCATAGCACTTCAGTCACCACGTTTAAAACTGAACCTTTCATCACTGCTCATGGGGCTCCCAGTGCAGGGAAAACATTACCAGCCTAAGTTATTTATGGAGGTAAATGACACAATCTAGTCACAACCAAACTCCAAATCGGAACTTACCTCAAACTTTTTTTTTTTTTAATCTCTTTCAACAAATCAGTCTACACATCTCACTGACTATGCACAGTAAATAATCTCAGATCCACTTTGATCTCTCCATCTTCAGCCTTAGATTGACACTTCAAACTTCTAAGACTGAAAAATGGTAGAGATCTCTTAATGTGTCTTCCTGATTCTACTCTTTATTCAACTCCCTATCAACCACTAGTGTGATCATCTATAGCCAGAAATCTCCCCAACACTTGAAGAGCACAGGATAAGGGGCAGAATTCATCTGGGCTCATTCAATGAGTAAATTATTATTCTAATCCTAAATCTGAAAAGAAACAGATGATAAATTAGAAGACATTTCATGACTGTAAAGATAGGAAACTACGTAATAGCAACTGCATCTAAAGACACCTCTAAAAGCGCTCCCTGTTGGTCTCCACTTGCTTTTCTGTGGGGGTTTTCTGCCCCCTCTGGCCTGCACCCTGGGAGGCTGACTTGCCTGGACTGCAGCACTGAGGGGCCCCTGCCGAGTGATAAGCGTTTGGATGTCCTCCTCCGCTGGTGGAGGACAGAACAGCAGCGAGAGGGACAGCTGGGCTATCTACGCCCCTTCTCCTGCCCTCAGGGCATTTTTTAGGTCACACATCTGTTGGAAGTGATTCTTCCATGACCGCAGATTTCACCAGGCTCTGAAAACTGAATCACAGACATTTGCCCTCCTAGTACTAGATAGTAACAACTGCCTGCTGTTGCCAATCTCAGAGTCCCTCACTATCCTCTGCAGGTTCTCTTAACCCTCCCTAAATCTCGGAAAATAGTCCCCTCATGTAGTTCTTTGGGGTTAGTGTGCCACTTTTTTCCTTCCAGGATCCTGACTGACGTGCATGACTAAAGTATACATCAAGTTGAGCTTATTCCATAAACAGAAAAAGGTAGCAATATAGAATATATCAAATCAGTTCAGTTCAGTTGCTCAGTCGTGTCCAACTCTTTGTGACCTCATGGACTACAGCACACCAGGCCTCCCTGTCCATCACCAACTCAGGGAGCTTACTCAAACTCATGTCCATCGAGTCAGTGATGCCATCCAACCATCTCATCCTCTGTCATACTCTTCTCCTGCCCTTAATCTTTCTCAGCATCAGAGTCTTTTCCAATGAGTCAGTTCTTTACATCAGGTGGCCAAATAGAATAGAATATATCAAATATTTCATCTTATCTGCTTTTTTAAACAAAAAATTACATACTGCTCGTGCATGTTCATAAGTATTTGTTGTAGCCCATGCATTTGTACTACCTCAAAACCATTTTACTACAATAATGAGTACATATTTCACCATGAAATATCATATGTAATATAGAGCAATGCTCTTCAAAGAGTGGTCCAAACACTGGCACAAACCTGAAGCCATGACTATTTCTGCCTGATGTATGACAAAGTAAAGCACAGAAATAAGAGTAACCTTTTAATAACTGTTATAACACTTTTACATGGCTCTCATTCTGGTGAGGTTACAAAAATAACCAAAAAAAAAAAGTAAATATCATGACAAAAGGTAAATATATAAATATATGAAGATAAGAGTCACAAAAAAAATAATAATAAGCAGGAAAGGTGGACTGGGGAGGGCAGTGCCCATTTAGCAGAAGGACAGGCAAGTAGACCCTCAGTAAGAAAATGACATCCTAAGAGAAAGCTGGAGGAAGGAGAAGGAAGGAATTATGCAGATCCAGTCAAAGGCAGCAGCAGTTGTCAAAGACACAGGGAAGAGCTTGTGTTTAGAGCTGGAATAGGGTAAAGAAAAGGCAACACAATAGGACCTAGAGTCAGAAAAGTTCCAGAGAACCAAGAAACGCAGGCTGTTTTAAGGACGTTGGCTCTTTGCATAAGAGCCAGCTCACTGGTAAAGACCTTAATATTTGGAAAGATTGAAGGCAAGAGGAGAAGGGAGTGGCAGATGATGAGACAGAGAGCATCACAGACTCAGTGGATGTGGATCTGAGCAAATTCCAGGAGATAATGAAGGACAGGGGAGCCTGGCACACTGCAGTCCATGGGGTGACAAGGGGCCAGACATGAGTTAGGGACGGAGCAACCGCAGTTACATAAGGACATGGACCACTAGAAAGTAATGAACATGGAAATAATATAGCAGGTAGGAAAAAAAGAAAGACTATGATTTTACTGACTCATAGAACTTTTGTTACAGTAGCCTTTTGGGATCAGAGTCTCATTTATTTTAATAATTTATAGACCCAGCCCTCTGGTTCACTGAAAAGCATGGAATCACATTAGGCTATGGGACAGATAGGTATTTAATAAAATATTTTATACAATTACAATGTTCACTGGATTAAAGTAAAAATAAACAGAACTTTATAATATTCCAGGGTTATTTCTTTGAATATCTGGCTCTGATCAGTATGCATATTTCAGTGTAGATGTAGTAGTTTCAAATGCAGAGCTTTGCCTTATGAATTGTAAGCAGCATCCTTAACCCATTTTTGTGTTTTGAGTTCAGAGCATTTTGAATTTTGAGTTGAAGTTTTCAAAAGTAGATCTACTCATGTTTTTGAAAGGAGTAAAATCTGTCTCTTATACACATCTCTTACACTAAATGGACCTTTTTTGGCAAAGTAATGTTTCTGTTTTTTTACCATTATCACTCCTAAAACATTTACTATAATTTATAGTATCTTATATCCACTCAATTTTCATATTTCTCCACTTGCTTTGTCATTATAATGATATAATTTATTGTTATAGTTTGCTTTTACCAGAATCTCAATAAGGTTCTCAAAATTGTGATTTTTAAGTCTTTTAGGTTATTATAGTTTATAACTTCTCCAAGTTTATCTTTTTATTTTCTTCCAATTATTTAATAAAGAAATTTGATGTTTTTATAGAGATTTTTTCAAACTATATGCCTAGACTCCACTGATTACAGCTTCATGGTGTCATTTATCAAGTCAATTTGTGTGTATCTTGTAAATTGGTAGAGAAATGCTCACATTCAGATTGTGTGTGCGTAATTTTTTTTCAGCCAGAATCAGTCACTGAAAATCATTGCCTAAGTATACTTATTAGTTAGGAAATGCAAGGTCTTTATTCCTTAGAGGGATAATTATCTGCACAGTGAGAATCAAAAAAATAAATAAATAAACTTATATCACAAAAGAAAGAAAATCATTTCAGTAAGGTCAATATGAAGTGGATGCTACAGACCAATTTGCTTTTAGTATATATCATATCTACATATACATAACTTATATCTATACCATATCTATGTACATATAACTTAAAATACTAACTTTTTACATATGTACAAAGAATATATTTATAATTTCTGGCAGATTGAATCATATGCATTTATATTGTCCCCTCCTGAAACTCCACTAAATAAGAAAAGAAATAATCTCACAAAGGATTATCTAAAAGTTGTATAAAGGATCAGCCAAGATTCTCAAAACTCCAGTCTGGGTCATCTGTGCACCCAGATTAACTATCTTGCAATCAGATGAGCTTTTAATTCTGAGAAAATTTAGCCAAAGCGTCTCAGAAATGAGGGATGGGAGGCGTGGTGGAAGTTCGGGGTGAGCACAACAATCAGGCCCAGGATTGGGGGCTGGGGGAACGGCCGGCTGAGTGAGAGCCTACATGCTGAATGGGGAGGGCCTGCGTCCCTCTCCCCTCCCGGATCCCAGGCTGGCAGACAGGGTTATTTCCCTCAGGCAGGAAGAGTTTTCTAGGGAAATAAAAAGCTACAAGAAAAGTCTATAAATGATAAAAGCCTAGAGGCCAAATCAATATACAACTATATAATGAGACCCCCAGTTGCAAGTCTGGCCTTCATATTCAGCAAGCCTTTCAGTTCCCATGTCTTACATAGGTACAGAAAGCTAAGATGCTCCATTATACTATGCAAAAAACAGGCAAATGTTATATTATTTGCTTCTTATCAATTCTCAATTTTTCAAACTGAGAATAGACAAGAGGGAAATAACAAAACATTTTTAAAAAGCATAACCTTTTAAAAAGTGTTACGAAGCAGAAACACAAAAAATGTCCAAAAAAAGCCAAAACAAAATCTGTATAATTAATAGCCACAAAGAAAAGAAAATTCATATGCAGAAGAGTAGGAATCAAAAAAACAAAACTCTCTTGGAAAACATATATATACATAATATTACATATGTATAGATGCAACATAATATGCAACTATAAAATATATATCATGTTATATGTATCATTATGTTTTATATCTATGTATATGAAATACTGCCAAATGACTATAAAATATAATAAATAGATAGGACAAGTTGAAATAATATATATATTACTGCCAATAAAATAAGAGATGGAAATACCAGACCACCTTACCTGACTCCTGAGAAATCTGTATGCAGGTCAAAAAGCAACAGTTAGAACTGGACATGGAACCACACCCTGGTTCCAAATCAGGAAAGAAGTACATCAAGGCTTATATTGTCACCCTGCTTATTTAATTTTTATGCAGAGTATATCATGAGAAAAGCTGGGCTGGAGAAAGCACAAGCTGGAATCAAGATTTCTAGGAGAAATATCAATAACCTCAGATATACAGATGATACCACCCTTATGGCAGAAAGTGAAGAAGAACTAAAGAGCCTCTTGATGAAAGTGAAAGAGAAGATTGAAAAAGTTGGCTTAAAGCTCAACATTCAGAAAACTATGATCATGGCATCCAGTCCCATCACTTCATGACAAATAAGTGGGGAGACAGTGGAAACAGTAACAGACTTTATTTTCTTGGGCTCCAAAATCACTGCAGATGGCGATTTCAGCCATGAAATTAAAAGACACTTGCTCCTTGGAAGAAAAGTTATGAGCAACCTAGGCAGCTTATTAAAATGCAGATATTACTTTGCCAACAAAGGTCCATCTAATTGAAGTTATGGTTTTTCCAGTGGTCATGTATGGATGTGAAAGTTGGACTATAAAGAAAGCTGAGCGCCAAAGAATTGATGCTTTTGAACTGTGGTGTTGCAGAAGACTCTTGAGAGTCCCTTGGACTGCAAGGAGATCCAATCAGTCCATCCTAAAGTAAATCAGTCTGAATATTCTTTGGAAGGACTGATGCTGAAGCTGAAGCTCCAATTCTTTGGCCACCTGATGAGAAAAACCGACTCACTAGAAAAGACCACGAGGCTGGGAAAGATTGAAGGCAGGAGGAGAAGGGGAGGACAGAGGATGAGATGGTTAGATGGCATGAAGGATTCTATGTACGTGAGTTTAAGTAATTCTGGGAGTTGGTGATGGATAGGGAAGACTGGTGTGCTGCAGTCCATGGAGTTGAAAAGAATCAGACAGGACTGAATGACTCAACTGAACTGAACACACTTAAAAAAATTAAGTATGAGAAAATCAGAAAATCTTCGCCAGGCAGAAAGCACTGCATAGGGACCTAGAAACCACAGTTGAATAATCAAGACGAAGTGGAAATGAACACTAGGGACATGACAGAGGACAACATGAGCTACAGAAAACATGGATTATGAAAGGGAAAGTCATTAGAGAAATTAATCTGCATGGGAGTGAATCAAAGGGATGAAAACATGAATGAGGCTTCTGAAGGTCTGTGAGGAAAACACAATTATGATGAATGTTTAAAACAGTTTCAAAACTTTAAAATGTTAGTGTTGGTCCTATGTATCTAACAGTAAGGTGAGGTGAGGTGAGGTGAAGTGGCTCAGTCGTGTTCGACTCTTTGCGACCCCGTGGACTGTAACCTACTAGGCTTCTCTGTCCGTGGGATTCTCCAGGCAAGAATACTGGAGTGGACTGCCATTTCCTTCTCCAGGGAATTGACTTTCTTTTATTGGGGTCCAAAATCACTGTGGATGGTGATTGCAGCCATGAAATTAAAAGACGCTTTCTCCTTAGAAGAAAAGCTATGACCAAACAAGATAGCATATTAAAAAGGGGAGATGTTACTTGTCAAGAAAAGTCTGTCTAGTCAAGCTATGGAGATGTGTATAAGAGACAGACATATATATACATAATATTACATATGTATAGATGCAACATAATATGCAACTATAAAATATATATCATGTTATATGTATCATTATGTTTTATATCTATGTATATGAAATACTGCCAAATGACTATAAAATATAATAAATAGATAGGACAAGTTGAAATAATATATATATTACTGCCAATAAAATAAGAGATGGAAATACCAGACCACCTTACCTGACTCCTGAGAAATCTGTATGCAGGTCAAAAAGCAACAGTTAGAACTGGACATGGAACCACACCCTGGTTCCAAATCAGGAAAGAAGTACATCAAGGCTTATATTGTCACCCTGCTTATTTAATTTTTATGCAGAGTATATCATGAGAAAAGCTGGGCTGGAGAAAGCACAAGCTGGAATCAAGATTTCTAGGAGAAATATCAATAACCTCAGATATACAGATGATACCACCCTTATGGCAGAAAGTGAAGAAGAACTAAAGAGCCTCTTGATGAAAGTGAAAGAGAAGATTGAAAAAGTTGGCTTAAAGCTCAACATTCAGAAAACTATGATCATGGCATCCAGTCCCATCACTTCATGACAAATAAGTGGGGAGACAGTGGAAACAGTAACAGACTTTATTTTCTTGGGCTCCAAAATCACTGCAGATGGCGATTTCAGCCATGAAATTAAAAGACACTTGCTCCTTGGAAGAAAAGTTATGAGCAACCTAGGCAGCTTATTAAAATGCAGATATTACTTTGCCAACAAAGGTCCATCTAATTGAAGTTATGGTTTTTCCAGTGGTCATGTATGGATGTGAAAGTTGGACTATAAAGAAAGCTGAGCGCCAAAGAATTGATGCTTTTGAACTGTGGTGTTGCAGAAGACTCTTGAGAGTCCCTTGGACTGCAAGGAGATCCAATCAGTCCATCCTAAAGTAAATCAGTCTGAATATTCTTTGGAAGGACTGATGCTGAAGCTGAAGCTCCAATTCTTTGGCCACCTGATGCGAAAAACCGACTCACTAGAAAAGACCACGAGGCTGGGAAAGATTGAAGGCAGGAGGAGAAGGGGAGGACAGAGGATGAGATGGTTAGATGGCATGAAGGATTCTATGTACGTGAGTTTAAGTAATTCTGGGAGTTGGTGATGGATAGGGAAGACTGGTGTGCTGCAGTCCATGGAGTTGAAAAGAATCAGACAGGACTGAATGACTCAACTGAACTGAACACACTTAAAAAAATTAAGTATGAGAAAATCAGAAAATCTTCGCCAGGCAGAAAGCACTGCATAGGGACCTAGAAACCACAGTTGAATAATCAAGACGAAGTGGAAATGAACACTAGGGACATGACAGAGGACAACATGAGCTACAGAAAACATGTATTATGAAAGGGAAAGTCATTAGAGAAATTAATCTGCATGGGAGTGAATCAAAGGGATGAAAACATGAATGAGGCTTCTGAAGGTCTGTGAGGAAAACACAATTATGATGAATGTTTAAAACAGTTTCAAAACTTTAAAATGTTAGTGTTGGTCCTATGTATCTAACAGTAAGGTGAGGTGAGGTGAGGTGAAGTGGCTCAGTCGTGTTCGACTCTTTGCGACCCCGTGGACTGTAACCTACTAGGCTTCTCTGTCTGTGGGATTCTCCAGGCAAGAATACTGGAGTGGACTGCCATTTCCTTCTCCAGGGAATCTTCCCGACTCAAGGATCGAACTCGGGTCTCCTGCATCAAAGGCAGGCACTTTACTGATCTGTTCTCAATCTGTGAATCCACATGTATGCATGCCAAGTCACTGCAATCATGTTTGACTGTTAGCAATCCAAAGGACTGTTGCCCTCCAGGCTCCTCTGTCCATGGAATTCTCCAGGCAAGAATACTGGAGTAGCTTTCATGCCCTACTCCAAGGGATCTTCCTGACTCAGGGATGAAACCCATGTCTCCTATGGCTTCTGAATTGTATGCAGATTCTTTCCCACTGAGCAACCGGGGAAGCCTTGTGTATCCACATTGCAAGCGTGCATGCTGAGTCACCTCAGTCGTGTCTTACTCTGGGTGACGCCATGGACAGCAGCCCACCAGGCTCCCCCATCGACAGGATTCTCCAGGCAAGAATACTGGAGTGGGTTGCCATTTCCTTCTCCAGTGGATCTACATTAGGCTATAAATAAACTTAGGTTCCTTTTTTAATTTTAGTTGCTCTTGAAGAATTTACTACAGGATTCTGGACACTGTTTAATATGAACCATATGTCTGACTAGAATATACATAATCATCTAGAAGGGACTCAACACATAGCAAACTACATATACAATAAATGGATACTGGGGGGGGGTAATTTTTTTTCTATCAATAATTACCTTTCCCTAACATGCATATCGGAGAAGGCAATGTCACCCCACTCCTGTATTCTTGCTTGGAAAATCCCATGGACGGAACAGCCTGATGGGCTGCAGTCCCTGGGGTTGCAAAGAGTCGGACATGACTGAGCAACTTCACTTTCACTTTTCACTTTCATGCACTGGAGAAGGAAATGGCAACCAGTGTTCTTGCCTGGAGAATCCCAGGGACGGGGGAGCCTGGTGGGCTGCCGTCTATGGGGTCGCAGAGTCGGACACGACTGAAGCGACTTAGCAGCAGCACCACCACCACCATGCATATGTTTATTGACTGTGAAAAGATTTTTCTTTAGGAGAACTTACAACAATTGTTAATTATGATATCTGTATATCAAGTCCTTAGAACTTTTTTTTAATGACTTTATATCAAACTACTACTTACTACCTTTTTTTCACTTGTTTTGAGGATGATCTGAATGAATTAACCATGCAAGACTGTTGGAAACAGCTACTTTGACCTGAAAATAAATCCGTTACTAAGCTTGAACTGAAGAGTTTAGCACATTATTTCTCAAATTATAATTTTACTTTCATGACATGTTAATAAGCAATCTATGAACAAATAAACAAGATAAAAGATAATCCCATAATCAAATTCATGTGGTAAATGCCAAATTTAAAAAATAGCTTTCTCTGATGGAGAAGGCAATGGCACCCCACTCCAGTACTCTTGCCTGGAAAATCTCATGGATGGAGGAGCCTGGTGGGCTGCAGTCCATGAGGTCACTAAGAGTAGGACATGACTGAGCAACTTCACTTTCACTTTTCCCTTTCCTGCATTGGAGAAGGAAATGGCAGCCCACTCCAGTGTTCTTGCCTGGAGAATCCCAAGGATGAGGGAGCCTGGTGGGCTGCCCTTTATGGGGTCACATAGAGTTGGACACGACTGAAGTGACTTAGTAGTAGCAGCAGCAACAGCTTTCTCTGATGGATCTCAGAGAGCCAATATGAACTGAAAATCAACAAGAGAGGATTAGAGTAGACAGTATTCCCTAAACTTATCTGACAATACAGCCTTCATGTATGTTTTTCCAGAACCCATTAACATCTATAAACACAATTTGAGAGCATCTCTGGCCTAAAGGATTAGATAAACCTCTGATCTTTTCTATTATGTTTCCTGAGGGAGGTGTTAAATAAATCCTCACTAACACTTGAAACCATTTATGAACAAGCAGCACCTGTTTAAGTATTTCAACTGCTATTATTATATATTGAAGCATAAATGGTCTCTTTTAAATAAAAAATACATTCTGAAACCATATAATTAATTTAAATAATTTTAATGTGAAACATCCAAAAGATATTTTATGTGTTTGAAATGGATAAAAATGCACTGAGAGAAAACAGAAGAGCTCAACCTAAAATTATTTATTTCAAATTAAAATTTCACACTTCACGTGAAATGTTTCCATGGCACAGTAAAAATTTATACAAATTGCTGCTTTTCCATTTTCTTTCTCTTAAAATTCATCCAGCTTATTTTACCCAAGTTAAGTATAGAATTTATTACCATATTTATTTGAATTGGGGAGCATATTTATAATCTTTAGAGATATTTCTTTGTAGTTATTGAAAACAGTTTTACTTCAATTGTAATAATTTTTAACTATAATGGAATACATGTATTCATACATGAAAACACATGTATTGGAGAAAAAATATAATTGATAACATTAATCCTGTTTATTCAACTATAAGACTGCAAGAACAAATCAGTCCAGCCTAAAGGAAATCAACCTGAATATTCTTTGGAAGGACTGAAGCTGAAGCTCAAGCTCCAGCACTCCGGCCACCTGATGTGAAGAGCTGACTCATGAGAAAAACATTCTGATGCTGGGAAAGACTGAAGGCGGGAGGAAAAGGGGACAACAGAGGATGAGATGGTTGGATGGCGTCACTGACTCAATGGACATGAGTTTGAGCAAACTCCAGGAGACGGTAAGGACAGGGAAGCCTGGTGTGCTGCGGCTCACGGGACTGCAAAGAGTTGGACATGACTGAATGGCTGAACAACAACAAATTCAACTATAGTTCAACTATTTCGTGTTTCGACTTTGAATTTTCATCGTTGAGTATTTGTTTATGCATTCACACACCCATTAACACTGAGATAGATCCACAAATCCATGTACACACTCCAAATATACAAACATATCTCCAAATTCCCACAACTGTCCAAACCCACAAACAGTATCACTTAAATATGTACCAAAACTCATACTCTACCATATACACCAATACTCAAATATACAAACACTGACTGAATGGCTGAACAACAACAAATTCAACTATAGTTCAACTATTTCGTGTTTCGACTTTGAATTTTCATCGTTGAGTATTTGTTTATGCATTCACACACCCATTAACACTGAGATAGATCCACAAATCCATGTACACACTCAAATATACAAACATATCTCCAAATTCCCACAACTGTCCAAACCCACAAACAGTATCACTTAAATATGTACCAAAACTCATACTCTACCATATACACCAATACTCAAATATACAAACACACACCACAGGTGCTAGTGGTAAAAAACCTGCCTGCCAATACAGGAGACATAAGAGACACAGGCTCGATCCCTGGGTCAGAAAGATCTCCTAGAGGAGGGCGTGGCAACCCACTCTAGTACTCCTTCCTGGAGAATCCCATGGCAGAGGAAGCTGGCAGGCCACAGTCCATAGTTTTGCACAGAGTAGGACATGACTGAACAGAATTAGCACGTACACACACCCGGATCTACCTCCAAACACAGACACATAAAATCATGCACACAAAATTATGCATGAGATTCATGCTGAATATAGAATCTATCTCATGAATATTTTTCTATATCACATGAACCATAGTGGTTGCAATGGATTCTTATGTATAAATTTACCATCAGTTAAGCCATCCCTATTTCCCTGTAGATGGAAATGTAGTTTGTTCCAAATTAGTCAAAACTATCACAAGCTTTTACACGGCTTTTTTGTGTAATTCTCTATTCCTCCTGTGAAAATTCCTAGAAGTGCCAAAGGAGAATCAACATGAATAAACACTTTAAGGTTTGACACTGTTAATACTCTCCTATAGAACCTTTGCCCCATTTCTCACTTCTCCTATAATCTGTGTTTGAGACCACACGTTTCCCTACTCTCTGGATAACACTCTGAATTATAACTGTTTTTGTCAATTTCATAGGAAAAAAACACATCCCATTCTTTCCATTTATATTTGTTAGATTACTAACAAGGCTAGATTCTCTCTGTGTGTGTAGGACTTGCAGATTCATATTCTGTCCATTTTTATATTGGTGTGTTCCTCATTTTGTATATAATTTTTATATTAAAGTTTGAAAAACTTTTGTGAAAATTAAAAACATTTTCTTAGTTAGATATTTGCCTTTCAACTGTGTTCCTGTCAACATACAACTTAATGATATTTTTAGGGGCTTCAGTGGTGGCTCCATTGGTATCGAATCCGCCTGCGATGCAGGAGACCCCGATTCAATCCACAGGTCAGGAAGATTCGCTGGAGAAGGGTTAGGCTACCCCATCCAGTATTCTTGGGCTTCCCTGGTGACTCAGCTGGTAAAGAATCTACCTGCACTCACTCACTCACTCGGTCAGTCTAAACTGGTCCAAGAAATGGTGAAAGTGAAGCCAGAAATCTTATAACTCTCTTAGGAAAGACAATATTTTTTGTACCTTTAGGTTCTTTGGGCTTCCCTGGTGGCTCAGACGGTAAAGAATCTGCCTGCGATGCAGGAGACATGGATTCGATCCCTGGGTCAGGAAGATCCCCTGGAGAAGGGAAAGACTACCCACTTCAGTATTCTGGCCTGGGGAATTCCATGGACTTGCCAAGAGTTGGACATGACTGAGCAACTTTCACTTTATACTTTTCACAATGATATTTTTATATTACCAAATTTAAATTCCAAAATTTAGAAAATTACAAATATGAAGAATTTTTATGAAGCCAAAATACCTCTGTTAGGAAAATTTGACAAAGATACATCAGTCTTAGTTGGGTATGTGTCTTGATTCTACTCAATTCCCCATTTCCTAAGATAAAGTGATAAAAATCTTACCCACACAATGAATCCGCATCCTAAGCGGTTCCTTCCTTTTCCATTTCTCAGGCTCTATGCTTCTTGTTCTCAACATAAAAATTCGGTTGTGTTTTCTACTTTTGCTCAAAAGAATTAAAAGACTGCAATATCTATAAAGTATGACTTCTGCTCCATGGTCTACAATTGCTTCATAATCAGTTCCTTCATTTCTGAAGTGCAATAATCAATTTGTTTAAGTTAACTTTGAAGAAAAAACTCCCTAAAATATATATGAACTTAAAAAATAATTGTATTATTTTATAACATAACTTTAATTGACAAAGTTTTAGTATCATTAACATCAAACAGAACACCATACAAACACAATTAAGAAGTTGGTAAGACTATATACAGAATTCCTAGAATACAAATGACTAATGAACTTGAAAACATTCACATATGACTAATCAAAGAAATGCAAATTAAAACAAAATGCTATTTTCCCATACAAATTCAGCAATGATTAAAACATTATCATCTTCAATACTAAGAAGTGGAGCATTGAATCAAGCAATATCATACCCTGCTAATAGTGTAAACTGTCAAATCATTCTGGAAACAACTTTAGCAAGCTGTTTCAAGAGCTTTAAAAAGCATACTCTTTGCGGTACTTTTAGAAAATTAGCATAAGAAAATAATTTTGAAAGCTGCATTTGTACAAAATTTTTCCTGAAAAATTACTTTAATAGACATATCAAGGTAAGCATAATGATTAAATGATTAAATGCCAGTATCTTTTAAATGAAATATCACATACTCATTAACATTATTTTATAAATTCTAATGACATGATAAATGCTTATGTTAAATATTAAAAATTTTAACATATTAATGTATTAATATTATATTAATATATATTTAATATTTAAGTAATATATGTATGGTACAAAGAATGCTCAAACTGTCACACAATTGCACTCATCTCACATGCTAATAAAGTAATGCTGAAAATTCTCCAAGCCAGGCTTCAACAGTACATGAATCGTGAACTTCCAGATGTCCAAGCCAGATTTAGAAAAGGCAGAGGAACCAGAGATCAAATTGCCAACATCCACTGGATCATGGAAAAAGCAAGAGCATTCCAGAAAAACATCAATTTCTGTTTTATTGACTATGCCAAAGCCTTTGACTATGTGGATCACAATAAACTATAGAAAATTCTGAGAGAGATGGGAATGCCAGACCACCTGACCTGCCTCTTGAGAAATCTGTATGCAGGTCAGGAAGCAACAGTTTGAACTGGACATGGAACAACAGACTGGTTTGAAATCAGGAAAGGAGTACGTCAAGGCTGTATATCGTCACCCTGCTTATTTAACTTATATGCGGAATACATCATGAGAAACACTGGGCTAGAGGAAGCACAAGCTGGAATCAAGACTGCCAGGAGAAATATCAATGGCCTTAGGTACACAGATGACACCACCTTTATGGCAGAAAGTGAAGAAGAACTAAAGAGCCTCTTGATGAAAGTGAAAGAGGAGAGTAAAAGTTGGCTTACAGCTCAACATTCAGAAAACTAAGATCATGGCATCCAGTTCCATCACTTCATGACAAATATATGGGGGAAACAGTGGAAGCAGTGACAGACTTTATTTTGGGGGGGGCTCCAAAATCACTGCAGATGGTGACTGCCCCCAGGAAATTAAAAGACGCTTGCTCCTTCGAAGTAAAGTTATGACCAATCTAGACAGCATACTAAAAAGCAGAGACATTACTTTGCCAACAAAGGTGTGTCTAGTCAAAGCTATGTTTCTTCCAGTGGTCATTTATGGATGTGAGAGTTGGACTATAAAGAACGCTGAGTGCTGAAGAATTGATGCTTTTGAATTGTAGTGTTGGAGACCGGATGCTTAAGAGTCCTTTGTACTACAAAGAGATCCAACCAGTCCTGAGTGTTCATTGGAAGGACTGATGTTGAAGCTGAAACTCCAATACTTTGGCCACCTGATACAAAGAGCTGACTCATTTGCAAATACCCTGATGTTGGGAAAAACTGAAAGCATGAGAAGAAGGGGATGACAGAGGATGAGATGGCTGGATAGCATCACCAACTCAGTGAACATGAGTTTGGGTAAATTCCGGGAATTGGTAATGGACAGGGAGGCCTGGCATGCTGCAGTCCTTGGGGCTGCAAACAGTCGGAGACATCTGAGCGACTGAACTGAACTGAACTGCTAGGTACGAAGTTTGATATGAGTAATGAGGGGTGGCTTGGCTGAAGGGATGTAAGCTGATCCCTAAATTCCATCCCAGACATTCTGAGGAGAGCCCATAGCTATGTCACAAAAATAATCACAGAATTTTCAACTCTTGCACACGTGTCCTAGGCACACAGTATATATAAATTAACCCTGGGGAGTTTTCCAAGTAACCTTAGGCAGCTAGGAGCCCATAAGGGTTCATAAATATTATATGTGTGTATATATACATTATATATATATATATACATATATATATATCTGATTATAATGGGCTGAATTATGGGAAGACAGAAACAGGGCCTGCTGCTATATAACTTGCAACTGTCAGTCAACGTTGAGCATATTCCAATTTGCATTCCCTTTCACTGATTGTTGGTGGGTACAAGCCTGGTTTTTCATGGGGCATAATCAAAAGGAACAGACAGGAAGTATAGAAAGGGGGAAGCTGAGAGGAAAGAGGAAGACTTCTTTGGGGTTGGCCTGTTCCCATGTCTTGGGAGTGTCTGTTTAATAAAAAATTTGTCTGCTTGACCTGAACTGAGTTGTAACTTATCTGTTATTTTAAATCCTTTAGTCTGTCATTACAAATTTTTGTTACAACAAGAACCAAGGAAGAGGAGCAAACCAAACGGGACAGTATCTATATACCTAAAAATGGATTTCCAAAGAAAAGATTGTAAGAAAACTTATTAAAAATAGAATGTGTAGTTCCACCTAAGTGACACGCTTGTTGTTCATTTGCTAAGTCATATCTGACTCTTTGTGACCCCATGGACCATAGCCTGTCCATCTCCTCTGTCTATGGGATTTCCCCGGCAAGAATATAGGAGTGGGTTGCCATTTCCTTCTCCAGGGGATCTTCCTGACCCAGGGATAAAACCGGTGTCTTTTTCATTGGCAGGAGGATTCTTTACCACTGAGCCATCTGAAGTGAAAGTCACTCAGTTGTGTCTGACTCTTTGGGACCCATGCACTACAGAATCCACGGCATTCTCCAGGCCGGGATACTGGAATGGGTAGCCGTTCCCTTCTCCAGGGGATCTTCCCAACTCAGGGATCAAGCCCAGATCTCCTGCATTGCAGGAGGATTCTTTACCAGCTGAGCCAACAGGGAAGCCCAAGAATACTGGAGTGGGGAGCCTATCTCTTCTCCAGCTTCTCCTCAGGATTATTGCAGTCGCCTCCGCCCCGGTGTCCCTGCTTGCAGTCTTACCCCTCACAGTCCAGTCTAAACACAGGGGCCACAGTGATCTTTTAAAACTGTGAATCCAATCACCTCTCCCTCACAACTCCCTCTCTCCTGCCCCCACTCCCCCACACACATGGACACACTCTGACAAGTGGCACATTATAAGTGATTTTTATTTACATATAGTATTGAATGAGGGCTTCCCTTGTAGCTCAGGAGGTAAAGAATCTGCCTGCAGTGCAGGAAACCCGGGTTTGATCCCTGGGTTGGGAAGATCCCCTGGAGAAGGAAATGGCAACCCACCCCAGTATCCTGGCCTGGAAAATCTCATGGACAGAGGAGCCTGGTGGGCTGCAGTCCTTGGGTCGCAAAGAGTCAGGCACGACTAGCAACTAACACTTAATACTGAATGAAACAACTTCTTTTCTGAGAATCAATCTGAATAACAAAAATATGGGTAACTGGAGATATACAAAGATTTTTTTTAGGTCAGTACTTAAAAAGGTTACTTCTATCCCCCATGGATATGGCCTGAAATAGCCTGAGTGTTAAATCAGAGGGTAACTATTAAATAAAGAATGGAACATTTCTTCTAGGCTATTGTGGAGTTAATGAAATTATTTCTAAAAGCAAAAATTTAATAGCACCCAAATTTTTGTGTTAAGCACTACATAAAATACTTTCTGAATGCTTCAGGAAGATGAAAAGACAAGCCATAGACTGGGAAAAAGTACTTGTAAAGAGCATATCTGATAAAGGGTTATAATCCAAAATATACAAGGAACTCTTAAATTTTAAAAATCTCTGTGAAAATATGGGTCAAAACTTCAATAGTTCACCAAAGATATACAGATGGCAAGCAAGCATATAGATAGTTCATGTTGTATGTCTTCAGGAAAAGACAAATTAAAACAATGAGATGCTAAATACATATTAGAATGGTTACAAATCAAAAACGTGGACAACATCAAATGCTGGTAAAGATATGGAGCACCAAGAACTCTCACTCATTGCTGATGGGAATGCAAAACGGTACAGTCGCTTTGGAAGACAATTTTGTGGTTTCTTATTAAACTAAACAGACTCTTACCATATGATCTAGCAATTATACTCTTTTGTATTTACCCAAAGGAATCAAAAACTTATGCCTACACACAAAAACGGAGAAGGCAGTGGCACCCCACACCAGTACTCTTGCCTGGAAAATCCCATGGACGGAGGAGCCTAGTAGGCTGCAGTCCATGGGATCGCCAAGAGTCGGACACGACTGAGCGACTTCACTTTCACTTTTCACTTTCATGCATTGGAGAAGGAAATGGCAACCCACTCCAGTACTCTTGCTTGGAAAATCCCATGGATGGAGGAGCCTGGTAGGCTGCAGTCCATGGGGTCGCCAAGAGTCGGACACGACTGAGCGACTTCACTTTCACTTTTCACTTTCATGCATTGGAGAAGGAAATGGCAACCCACTGCAGTGCTCTTGCCTGGAGAAACCCAGGGATGGGGGAGCCTGGTGGGCTACTGTCTATGAGGTCACACAGAGTCAGACATGACTGAAGCGACTTAGCAGCAGCAGCAGCACACACAAAAACAAATGCAGATATTTGTGTTTCTAGAAGCTTTCTTCATAATTACCAAAATGTCCTTCGTAAGTGAATGGATGAATAAACCGTGATACACCCAGACAATGCAGTATTAACAGTAAAAATAAGTGGTGAGCTGCCAAGTAATGAAAAGACATGGAGAAAACGTAAATACATATTACTAAGTGAAAGAAGTAATTTGAAAAGACTAAATGCTATCATGATTCCAACTATATGATTTCCTAGAAAAGACAAATATATAGAGGCAGTGAAACGAATCATAGTTGCCAGGGTGAGAAGAAATGCACCAGTGGCACAAAGAGAATCCTTAGGATTGTAAAAATACCGCTTGATACTATAACGAGGAACACGTGTCATTATGTTTTTATCTAAACCCATTGTATGTATAACACCAAGAGTTAACAATAATGTAAGCTACGGCTTTGGCGATTATGAAGTACCAGTGTATTTTCATCAAATGAAATAAATGGGATGCTGATAATCAGGAGATTATGCGTGTGCAAGGGTGGGAGTTATATTGGAAATCTCTGTATCTTCCCACCAGTTTTTCTGTGAACTAATGTTACAACAATGAGAATATACAAAAGAGGAGGGTAAATAACTGAATCACTAATATAAAGTGGTAAGAATGAACTGACATGAAATTATATTGCTACTCATGTTCTGTTCATTTTGCTTTATGTTTTGAGTTTTCCAGAATACATATTTCTTAAAAGGGGAAAAACTGGTCAAAGGATAGAAACTTCCAGTTAAAAAAAAATAAATTCTGGGAATGTAATATACAGTACAGTGACTATCATTAGCAATATTGTATTATATACTTAAAATTTGCTGAGAGAGTAGATTTTAGTGTCCTACTACCAAAAAAGAAAAAATAAAAAGATGCAGGTGTTAGTTTATGATAATCATGTCTCAATATTCCACACATCAAATCATTGTCTTGTATACATTAAACATCTATAATTTTTGCCAGTTGCATCTCAATAAAGCTGAAAAAATATGAATGAGTTCTGTTAGATGACCACATTCTATGAGAACATATATTCTAGAGCAAATGAAGCCATGATGAGACAATGTCAAGACAAAAGAAAAATAGAGTATGTTCTCAAATCTCAATTTGACTAGAAAACATAGTGCAGGGCTGGGGAGAAGTAGAACAGAAAAGACTGGTTACAACAAAATTACAGAGAATTCTTAGCCACAGTAAAACATTTGACTTTTATGAGGTAAGCAAGAGCTTGTTATAGGTTGTTGTTTTTAACAGATAGATGAACTATAGAGCAGTATTTTCGTGACTTTGACCTGTACACATCATATTAGATTAAAAAATACTACAGGCACTTGATCACTTAAGGGGAAAAAGCCACTCCCTAATGCCCTGGTGAATGTGGGAAGAATGATGTATACTAAAATTGATGAATTTATAATCAATGAATGTGAGTAACAAGGGAGACGAAAGCAACTCTTGCAGATGTGTGTTCAAAACTATATGACCTTGAGAATAAATAATTCAGCATTTAAAAAGCAGAGAACAAAGGAAGGAGAAGATGGCAGAGTAGTAAGACCCTGACTTCACCTCCTCCCAAGGACACATGAATTACAACTATTTACAGGGCAGTTATCAATGACATAGGACCTCCCTGGTGGCTCAGATGGTAAAGCGTCTGTCTACAATGTGAGAGACCTGGGTTTGATCTCTGGGTTGGGAAGATTCCTTGGAGAAGGAAATGGCAACCCACTCCAGTACTCTTGCCTGGAAAATCCCATGGACAAAGGAGTTTGGTGCAGGCTACTATCCATGGGGTCGCAAAGAGTCGGGCATGACTGAGTGACTTCACTTTCACTTTATCAATGACAATGACTTGAAGACTAGTAGGAAAGATCTACAATTAAGGATATAAAGAAGGAATTAAAACAAGATGAGCAGGAATGGTGGAGACACGATATTGTAAAGAACCACACCCTCAAACAGGCTACCAACACACAGAACAATCATTACAACTGCAGAAATTCTCCCCGAGGATGTCAGATCTCAGCTCCACACTGCGCTCCTGAGCCCACGGAGTACTGTCACGGGAAGACAAGTCCTCAGAATGTGTGGCTTCGAAGGCCACTGGTGCTTACTTTTGGAAGAGTCAGAGGGTGTGTGGAAGAGAGAGACTCCACTCAAAATCTAACAAACCGAAAGCCATTTCCTGACCTTAGAGAACCCCCTGAAGAGGCAAAAAGCACTGGGACACACCTTAGGAACACAAGACGCTGACTGCAGCCCTTTCTGGGATTCGTCCCTCCACAGGGACACCGGTGCTGGCGAGGGGCATCTCGGCATTCTCACGCTAGCCTGTAAGCGCCAGGACACCATCCTTTGCTGTTGTTCAGTGGTTAAGCTGTGTCCAGCTCTTTGCAACCCCGCGAATTGCAACATGCCAGGCTCCTCTGCCACCATTACCTCCTGGTGTTTGCACAAATTGATGTCCATTGAACTGATGATGCTATCAAACCACCTCATCCTCTGCCACTCCCTTCTCCTTTAGTCTTCAATCTTTCCCAGCATCAAGGTATTTTCCCATGAATTGGCTTTTCATCCCGTGGCCAAAGTACCTGACCCTATCTACCAGCCAGTCTGCATTCCAGCATTCCCAGGCTAAGCACAGCCCCTTCCACTAGCAGATCCACTGCTTTAGTACCCCTTGATCCCCCAGCAAGCTGGAGATGTGATCCTGCCCACCAGAGTTCAAATGACCTGGTATCACCCAAGTCGATGGGTTGGCATTAAACCCAGAAAGCCAATTTACCTACTTGTGAGAGGGAGACCAGTCCAGGGGCCCCTAAGACATGGCACCACCCACCAGTGGGCTAACACCAGGCCCTGGACTTCTGTGCCCCCACATGTAGCCATGTCAAGACCTAGTCCACACACCAGGAGGCTGGCCTCACCCCAGTACACTGGGCCCTTGCCCCACCCAATAGGAAACCAACACCAGTTCTAGGAAATCTTGAGTACTTCAGCCAGCCATTCTGGAATCTAGCCTAATTTATCAGTGTAATGTCACCAGCCCGAGGTCACACTGGTCCCTGCAGCTAGCTATATCAGGAACCAGCCTCACCCACCACAGTAACTCCAGGATTACCAACCTCACAGTAGCAAGCCAATGACTCAGCTCTACCCACTCAGCTCTAGGCCCAAGGACCTTCTGGGGCTCCACAGTCACCCACCCTATTACCTAGCCCCAAACACCAGTGGCCAATACCCTCTGCACAAGGCAGGGCCTGGAAACAACCAGAATGGGAACCCAGCACACTACCAAACCACCTATAGTAGTCAGCAAACCACAAGAGAAGGATTCAGGAGTCCATGAGACCACACAGAGGGCACCCCTAGAATATAGAGCTCTGGTGACCAGACAGGAGATGTCCTGCTGGGACCCACAGGCTACTTCTCGAAGGCTGGGAAACCAACTTACCAAATACAAAGAAATCAAAAGGGTGAGGAAGGCAAAATAAGGTGCCAGAGGAATATACTCCAAAAGAAAACACAAGATGAAATCCCAGAAGTAGAGCTAAGTGGAGTGAAAATTAGCAACCTACCCAGAAGAGTTTAAATTAATGATAAAGATTCTGAAAGAATTCAGGAGAAGAATAAATGAACAGAGCTAAGAGTTTTTAATAGAGTCAGAAATTTTACAGAAGAACCAAACAGAGTAAGAATACAATAACTGAAACAAGGATCGCCACAGAAGAAAACAGTAGTATGATGATAGAGAAAAGCTGATCAGTGAGGTGTAAGGCAGAGTAGTGGAAATCACTCAAGTTGAACAGAAACAAATGTTTTTAAAAGTTAAAATATTTGTAGGACAGGATCAAGAATATTAACATTCATAGGGGTCCAGAAGGAGAAGAAAGAAAGAAATAGAAAATTTATGTGAAGAAACACTAACTGAAAAATTCCCTAGCCTTGGAAGAGAAACAGACACCCCAGCCCAGAAAGAACAGACAGTCCCAGTCAAGTCAACACAGACAGGATCACACCAAGACACACTGTCAGTAAAACAGCAACAATTAAATATACAGAGAGAATATAAAAAGACTGAAAGTTAGTAGATGGAAAAAAGGTATTTCATACAAGTGAAAATCAAAAGATGGGACTGGAGGAATCAATCTCTCTGACTTCAAACTATACTACAAAGCTACCATAATCAAGATAATAAGGCCACAAACACAAATATAGACCAAAGATACAGGATAGAAAGCCCAGAGATAAACCCACATACCTATGGTCACCTAATTTATGACAACATAGACAAGGGTATACAATGGAAAAAAGACAGCCTCTTCACTAAGTGGTGCTGGGGTCTGGACAGCTACACGTGAAAGAATAAAATTAGGACTCTACCTAATACTATTCACAAAAATAAACTCAAAGTGGATTAAAGGTCTAAGAGTAAGCCAAAACATAATGAAACTCTTAAAGAAAAATGTAGGAAAAAGAGTCTTTGACATAAACAACAGCAAGACACTTTTGATCCCCCTCCTAGAATAATGAATATAAAACAAAAGTTAACAAATGAGACCTAATTAAAAACTGAAGCTCTTGCACAGAAAAAGAAAAAGAAAAAAGGCGTAAACAAGGCAAAAGACCGCCCTCAGAATGAGAGAAAACATTTGCAAACAAAGCAAGGGACAAAAGATTAATCTACAAAATATATGAACAGTTCATTAATCTCAATATAAAAAAAACAAACAACCCAATCAAGAAATGGGCAAAATTCCTAAATAGACATCTTTCCAAATAAGACGTACAGATGGCCCAGAGGCACATGGAAAGATGTTTAACATCACTAATTATTAGAGAAATGCAAATCATAACTACAATGAAGTATCACCACAAACCAATCAGAATGGTCATCATCAAAAAAACCTACAAAAAATAAATTCTAGAGAGGGTATAGAGAAAAGGGAAGCCTCTTGTACTGTGGGTAGGACTGTAAATAGATACAATAACTGTGGAGAACTGTATAGAGGTTCCTTTAAAAACTAAGCATAAAACTACCACATGACTGAGCGATCCCACTACTGGGCATAAACCATGAGAAAACGGCAACTCTAAAAAGACAACACATACTGCAGAGTTCACTGCAACACTATTCACAAGAGCCAGGACATGGAGGCGCCCTGGATGTCCACCAACAGATGAACAGGTAAAGAAGACGATGTGCACATCTAGAATATTGCTCAGCCATAAAAAATGACAGAGAGTCATTTGTACTGATACAATGAACCTGGATTCTGTCATAGAGAATGAAGTATGACAGAAAGAGGGAAACATATCATATATTAGTGCATATATAAGGAATCTAGAAAAATGGCAGTGATGAACTTATTTTCAGAACAGGAACAGAGATGCGGAGAATGGCCTTGTGGGCACAGTGGGGGAAGGAGGGGGTGGTACGACTTGCCACAACAGCGCCGACAGGAAGATAGATAGACACAATAGACAGCTCGCAGGAAGTGTCTATACATCACCAGGAGCTCAGTTCAGTGCTCCCTAACGGCCTAAGGGTGAAGTGGGGATGGGAGGGGGCTCAAGGAGTGGATATAGGGACGCATATGGCTGACTCACACTGTTGTACAGCAGAAACTAACACAACATTGTAAAGCAATATACACCAATTAAAAAAAAGAAGCAACAAGGGAAAAGTGAGTAGCTATGTACAAATGAATTTCCATGAAGCTATAAACAGAATTCTCAGCAGAAAATCTGCAGAACAGAAGGGAGTAGCATGATATATTTAAAGAGATAAATGGGGAAAACCTACAACCAAGAATATTACCAGTAAGGCTTTCTTAGTAGAAGGAGAAATCAAAATTTGTTTATATATAAGCAAAAGCTAAGGGTTCACCACCACAAAACTAGCTTTACAAGAAATGTTAAAGGGATTTCTCTAAGCAGAAAATAAAAGTTACAAGTAATAATGCAAAAATTATAATAGAAAAAATGGCGCTGGTAAAGGCAAATATACACTGAAGTAGCAGAACAATCATTTACAAATCTAGAAAGAATGTTAAAAGACAAAAATAATATAATCATCTGCATCCACAATAAGTAGTTCAGACACGCAAAAATCAAAAAGATTTAATGCCAAAACCACTTAATGTAGGTGGGAGAGTAAAAATGCAGGGTAGTTCAACATTAAGAGTTCATCAACTAACAACACACACACCTCTTGGTAACCAGAAGTCAAAAATCAATAATAATTATAGTAGATAAACACCTCAAAAAAGAAAGAAATCCAAACATAATTTAAAGCCATAAAATCATGACAAAAGAGCAAAAGGAAGAAACAAAAGAAGACGACAAAAAAAAAGGGGGCGGATAAAATGGCAGAGTCCGTACCTATTGGGAATCACTTTAAATGTATGTGGGACAGTGCTCTAATGAAAAGACACAGAGTGGCTGAGAGCTACACAAACATAAACAATGTTTATGTTTCCTGCAAAAGACTCCCTTCGGGTGTAAAGACACACAGGCTGAAAGTGAGGAGACAAAAAACGGCATTCCACACAAATGCGAACAAAAAGAAGAATAGCAGTACTCAGTTCAGACAGAATGAAATGGAGAACTCACACTGAAAGGGACAGCGAGGAGCATCACACAACGACAGGGACACCACACCAGTCAGTCCCAAAGGGAATCAAGCCTGAATGTTCACGGGAAGGGCTGGGTGGAGCGGAAGCTTGGGCCAAATGATGTTAGGACACAATTCACTGGAAAGGACCCCGATGCTGGTAAGGAACGAAGGCAAAAGGAGAAGGGGATGGCAGAGGATGAGACAGTTGGATGCCTTTACAGACTCAATGGATTTGAGCAAATCCAGGAGGTAGTGAAGGACAGAGTGAAGGAGACAGTGAGGGGCAGAGAAGCCTGGTGTGCTGCAGTCCATGGGACACAGAGAGTCAGATGTGACTCAGCGACTGAACACCACCACAAAGGATCAAAGAAGAAGATATAACAATTGCAATCATATATGTGAATCCAACATAGAAGAATCTATATACCCAAAGCATATATTAACAAATACTCAGGGCAAAATTGACAGCGACACGATCACCAGATGCGACTTTAACAACGCACTTACATCAATGGCTTTAAACTGGCCTTACAGGAACTGATTTTAAATGACACCTTAAATCAAATGGACTTCAGGCTTATACAAAGTGTTTCCACCAAAAGCACAGAATACACATTCTTTTCAAATATATATGGGACACTCCACAGGACAGATTACATTCTAGGCCAAAAAAGTCTCAATAAATTTAAAAAGAGTGAAATTATATCAAGCATCTATTCTCAACACAATGTTCTGGAACTAGGAATTAATCATAATAAAAAAGAAAACCCCACAACACATGGAAGGTAAACAAAATGCTACTAAACAACCCACAGGTCACTGAAGAAATCAAACAGGAAATTTAAATACGCCTACAGACAAATAGAAACAAAAGCCTTACAATCCAAAATCTATTATTATTGTTAGTCGCTCAGTTGTGTCTGACTTTTTGGGACCCCACAGATCGTAGCCAGCCAGGCTCCTCTGCCCATGGGATACTCTAGGCCAGAATCCTGGAGTGGGTTGAAATTCCCTTCTCCAGAGGACCTTCTAGATTCAGGGATCTAACCAGAGTCTCCTGCATAGCACGCAGATTCTTTACTGTCTGAGCTACACATCTGTGGGAAATAGTAAAAACAGTTCTATGAGAGCAATTTGTAGCAGTAAAAGCTTATATCTCAGGACACAAGAAAAGTCTCAAATAAACAAACCACTCTTACACTTCATGGAACTAGAAAGGAAGAATAAATAATACCCAAAGTTATTAGAAGAAAAAATAATAAATATTAGAACAGAAATAATTAAAATAGAGAATTAAAGATCAATCAATGAATCTAAGAGCTGGTCCTTTGGAAAAATAAACAAAATTGATAAAACTGTGATCATGCTCATCAAGTATGAAAGAGAGAGAAAACTAACATGTAAAATCAGAAGTGAAAAAGTAGAAGTTGAAACTGATAGCACAGAAATACAAAGGACCACAAGAGATCAATATGAGCAATTATACACTAATAAAGTGGACATCCTGGAGGGAAGGGGCAAGTCTTATAAATGTACAATATCCTAAGACTGAATCAGGAAGAAATAGATTGAAACAGGCAAATTACCAGGGATGAAATTGAATCAGTAAGTTAGAAAATCCCAACAACAGAAGTTCAGAACCAGATAGCTTCATGGATAAACTTCACATATTTAGAGAAGAGTTAACACCTATCCTTAGCAAACTTCTGCAAAAATATGAAGAAGAAGGAACACTACTGAACTCATTCTATGAGGCCAACATTAACCTGCTGCCAAAACTATGCAAAGATATTACAGAATAGAGAACTTACAGAGTAACATCACTGATGAATATAGGTGCAAAAATCCTCAACAAAATATTAGCAAGTTGAACTTAACAAAACTTTAAAAGAATCACACACCATGATCAAGTGGAATTTAGCTCAGGGAGGCAATGGTGGTTTAGTATTCACAAACTGAGGAAATAAAGACAGGAAAAGCTTTTGAAAAATTCTATACAAAATCATAAAAACTCTAAAAAGTGGGTACAGATGGAACTTACTTCAATATAATAAAGACCATGTACAACAAACCCACAGAAAACATCATTATCAATGGTAAAAAGTGAAAATATTTCCTCTAAGATCAGGAACAAGACAGGGATGTCCATTCTCACCACTATTATTAAAAACAGCTTTGGAAGTCTTAGCCACAGCAATCAGAGAAGCAAAAGAAAAAATTTAAAAAGAACTCAAATTGGAAAAGAAGGAAAACTGCCATTGTTTGCAGGTGACATTCTCCTGTACATAGAAAATAATAAAGAAGCTTCCAGTGAACTACCAGAGCTCATCAATATATACAGTAAAGCTGAAGGATAAAAAATTAATAGACCAAAATCTCCTGCATTCCTACACTAACAACAAAAGATGAGAAAGAAAATAAGGAAACAATCCCATCTACCATTGCAGCAACAACAACAAAAAAAAATGCACAAAGATGCAAAAAAGCAAAATGGTTGTCTGTGGAGTCTTTACAAATAGCTGAGAAAAGAAGAGAAGGTAAAGGCAAAGGAGAAAAGAAAAGATATACTCATCTGAATGCAGAGTTCAAAAGAAAAGCAAGGGGAGGGGGAAAAAAAAAAACTTTCTTAAGTGAACAATGCAAAGAAAATAGGAAAACAATAGAACGGGACAAACAAGAGATCTCTTCAAGAAAATTAGAGATAACACAAGACACCTCAAAGATGCAAAAAAGCAAAATGGTTGTCTGTGGAGTCTTTACAAATAGCTGAGAAAAGAAGAGAAGGTAAAGGCAAAGGAGAAAAGAAAAGATATACTCATCTGAATGCAGAGTTCAAAAGAAAAGCAAGGGGAGGGGGAAAAAAAAAAACTTTCTTAAGTGAACAATGCAAAGAAATATAGGAAAACAATAGAACGGGACAAACAAGAGATCTCTTCAAGAAAATTAGAGATACCACAAGACACCAAAAAGAACATTTCAGGCAAAGATGGGCGCGATAAAGGACAAAAATGCTATGGACCCAATACAAGTAGAAGATACTAAGAAGAGGTAGCAAGAATACAGAGAACTGTACAAAAAAAAAGGCCTTTACCACCCAGATACCCATGATGGTGTAACAACTCACCTAGAGCCAGGCATCCTAGAATGTGAAGTCAAGTGTGCCTTAGGAAGCATTATTATGACCAAAGCTGGTGGAGGTAATGGAATTCCAGTGGAGCTACTGAAAATCCTAAAATATGATGCTGTTAAAGTGCTGAACTCAATATGCAAGCAAATTGGGAAAACTTAGCAGTGGCCACAGGACTAGAAAAGGTCAGTTTTAATTCAATCTCAAAGAAGGGCAATGACAAAGAATGTTCATACTACTGCATAATTGCACTCCTTTCACATGCTACCAAAATAATGCTCAGAATCCTTCAAGCTAGGTTTCAACAGTAACTGAACTGAGAACTACCAGATGTACAAGCTGGCTTTAGAAAAAGTGGAGGAATCAGCAATCAAATTGCCAGCATCCACTGGATCAT
>SJYC01043039.1:0-30646 GCA_006408675.1 Madoqua kirkii
TGATGCTTTTAAACTGTGGTGTTGGAGAAGACTCTTGAGAGTCCCTTGGACTGCAAGGAGATCCAACCAGTCCATCCTAGGGGAAATCAATACTGGGTGTTCACTGGAATGACTGACACTGAAGCTGAAACTCTAATATTTTGGCCACCTCATGTGAAGAGTTGATTCACTTGAAAAGACCCTGATTTGAGGAAAGACCAAGGGTAGGAGGAGAAGGGGACAACAGACGATGAGATGGTTAGATGACATCATCAACTCAATGGACATGAGTTTGGGTAAACTCTGGGAGTTGGTGATGGACAGGGAGGCCTGGCATGCTGCGATTCATGGGGTTGCAAAGAGTCGGACAGGACTGAGTGACTGAACCGAACTGAACCAAGAGGAAATCATGATTCAAAAAGGTACACATATGCCAATATTCACTGCAACACTGTTTACAATAGCCCGGACATGAGAGCAAGCTAAATGTCCATCAGCAGAGGAATGGATAAAGACCAGGTACATATACACAATGGAATATTGCTCAGCCTTAAAAGGGAATGAAATTCTGCCATTTGCAGAGATGTGGTTGGACCTAGGGACTCTCATACAGAATGAACTTAGTCAAAAAGTGAAAAACAAATATTGCATTATATCATTTACATGTAGAATCTAGAAAAATGGGACAGATGAACTTATTTGCAAAGTAGAAACAGAGACACAGATGCAGAGAGCAATGTATGGATACCAAGGGGGGATGGATGGTGGGATTAATTGGGAGATTGGGATTGAGATATACAATAGTATGTATAAAATAGATAACTAATAAGCTACTGTATAGAAATGGGCACTCTTACTCAACACTCTGTGGTGACCTACATGAGAAGAAAAGAAATTGAAAAAGACACAAAATGATGGAAAGATACGCTGTGCTCCATGGATTGAAAGAATTAATACAGTACAAATGACCATACTATCTAAGGCAACCTACAGACTCACTATAATCCCTATCAAAATACCCGTGATACGATATTTAGTTTCAGAGAACCAAAACAAATCTTTTAAATCTTATATGGAAACACATAAGTTCCTAAACAGCCAAAACAATCTTAAGAAATAAAAATAAAAAAGAAGTGGAATCAATAGGCCAGAAAGAGTAAATAGATTCTATAATCATTCATTGAAATAACAGGGATATATACATCCAGCTCAAAGCTGAGCCATTACTTAACCCAATATAGGTATAAAACTGTTCATTCTTTAGTCAACGTGGGATTTCCAGTGTGTGCTACAGTCAAAGCAGAACATAAAGTTACTGAACCTCTCTTTACCTAAAATCCTTAGAAACTGTAGCACCAGAAAGTGCTTAAAGGGTACACATTCAGTCAAGTCTAGAAAGGAAAGTCCAGTGACAGCAGAAAATGAAACAGTCACTACACATGTCACATTTAAACCAGGCAGTTCTCCAACTAAAGCTTATGAGAGCCACAGAAGTTCACTGGAGGTCACCCAGGTAACAGCTTGTAAGTGTTAAGTGTCTCCTAGCCTTATAAAGCTTCAATAATGCCTGTGAAAATACCCGGCTGGTTCCCTCTCTACTCCATCTAAAAATATCAGCTTCACCAAAATGATTCTAACTTCCTTATTTTCAAATATGTTAAAGATGAAACAAGTTCTTTATTAGGATATGGCCATTTAAAATTTTTTTCTCCGAAATATTTTAGTGTGGTTAATGTATATGCTCAGTTTTAGATTATAACCTTAAAAATGTCATATTCTGATTCATTGTCTTATCTAGAGTATATTAAATCTTTCAAAATTCTAGCATGAAACAGTGCTAAAGAGACTTCCTGAGTCAAGATATTTTAAAATTCTAGGTTATTTTGCTGCATAGATATCAAATCATACAAAGAATGATTGGAGGCAGGGAGGAAACCTGGAGGTTATCATTCATTTACTTCTCCAGACTTTGATCTATGAGGATCAAATTTCACTTATGGGCAAATAAAGAAGTGATCCCCATCATCAATTTAAACCTTGATGGATATTTAATGCCAATTTGAACTTCTGAAATAGCTTTCATCTCAGATTTCAAAGTGCTTTTATAAGAAACTATGCTATATTTCTTTAATTGCATTGATTTAACCATATACTAGAAAATTATTTCACAGATGAGAAAACTGAATCAACTTTCCAGTGAATCACGGACCCATCTCTAAGCTGTGTCCGACTCTTTGCAACCACATGAACTGCAGCACGCCAGGCTTCCCTGTCCTGCACAATTTCCCATGAGTTTGCTCAAACTCATGTCCATTAAGTTGGTGATGTCATCTTATATGGAAACACATAAGTTCCTAAACAGCCAAAACAATCTTAAGAAATAAAAATAAAAAAGAAGTGGAATCAATAGGCCAGAAAGAGTAAATAGATTCTATAATCATTCATTGAAATAACAGGGATATATACATCCAGCTCAAAGCTGAGCCATTACTTAACCCAATATAGGTATAAAACTGTTCATTCTTTAGTCAACGTGGGATTTCCAGTGTGTGCTACAGTCAAAGCAGAACATAAAGTTACTGAACCTCTCTTTACCTAAAATCCTTAGAAACTGTTAGCACCAGAAAGTGCTTAAAGGGTACACATTCAGTCAAGTCTAGAAAGGAAAGTCCAGTGACAGCAGAAAATGAAACAGTCACTACACATGTCACATTTAAACCAGGCAGTTCTCCAACTAAAGCTTATGAGAGCCACAGAAGTTCACTGGAGGTCACCCAGGTAACAGCTTGTAAGTGTTAAGTGTCTCCTAGCCTTATAAAGCTTCAATAATGCCTGTGAAAATACCCGGCTGGTTCCCTCTCTACTCCATCTAAAAATATCAGCTTCACCAAAATGATTCTAACTTCCTTATTTTCAAATATGTTAAAGATGAAACAAGTTCTTTATTAGGATATGGCCATTTAAAATTTTTTTCTCCGAAATATTTTAGTGTGGTTAATGTATATGCTCAGTTTTAGATTATAACCTTAAAAATGTCATATTCTGATTCATTGTCTTATCTAGAGTATATTAAATCTTTCAAAATTCTAGCATGAAACAGTGCTAAAGAGACTTCCTGAGTCAAGATATTTTAAAATTCTAGGTTATTTTGCTGCATAGATATCAAATCATACAAAGAATGATTGGAGGCAGGGAGGAAACCTGGAGGTTATCATTCATTTACTTCTCCAGACTTTGATCTATGAGGATCAAATTTCACTTATGGGCAAATAAAGAAGTGATCCCCATCATCAATTTAAACCTTGATGGATATTTAATGCCAATTTGAACTTCTGAAATAGCTTTCATCTCAGATTTCAAAGTGCTTTTATAAGAAACTATGCTATATTTCTTTAATTGCATTGATTTAACCATATACTAGAAAATTATTTCACAGATGAGAAAACTGAATCAACTTTCCAGTGAATCACGGACCCATCTCTAAGCTGTGTCCGACTCTTTGCAACCACATGAACTGCAGCACGCCAGGCTTCCCTGTCCTGCACAATTTCCCATGAGTTTGCTCAAACTCATGTCCATTAAGTTGGTGATGTCATCCAACGTTCTCAACCTCTGTCACTCCCTTCTCCTCCCACCTTCAATCTTTCCCAGTATCAGAGTCTTTTCCAATGAGTCAGCTCTTTGCATCAGGTGGTCAAAGTACTGGAGTTTCAGCTTCAGCATCAGTCCTTTCAATGAATATTCAGGACTGATTTCCTTTAGGATTGACTGCTTTGATCTCCTTGCAGTCCAAGGGACTCTCAATTCTTTTCCACCACCACAGTTCAAAAGCATCAATTCCTCGGTGTTCAGCTTCCTCTGTGGTCCAACTCTCACATCTGTATATGAGTACTGAAAAAGCCATAGCTTTCTCTATACAGACCTTTATCAGCAAAGAGATGTTTGTGCTTTTTAATATGCTATGTTTGTCATAGCTTTCCTTCCAAGGAGAAAGCATCTTTTAATATAAAACTGCCCAAATACTTTCCGAGTTCCACAGAGTTACATTTACTACATATTGAAGACTATTACATATTTCTGAGTTCTCACTAGCAAATATCAGACAATTTTTCATAATTTTCTCAACAGAAATGTCACGGGTCCAGTTAAAAGCCGGGATTATAGACCACATGATCCTTACATAGGTCTGTGATTTGAAACTCTTCACAGATACACACAATCACAGCATATTCTGAATTTTTAAAAATATTTTCAGTCTTAAGAGGAAGCACTCCAGTCCCCTTCACATCTAATGTTAATATTGGGGGAGTTCATCAAGAGATCACCAGTTGAACTAAGAGGTGCCTCTGGCCTATTGGGGGCTTCCCACATCCTCCTCTGTCTTTGGAATATGCCTTCCATATTCCCAGAAGTTGCCCCAAGACAGCCTTGAGACAGGCATGCAGCACTAAGACTGTTCAGACTGCACACGTGACTGACTCCAGTTAAAACTCAAACGTTCTGATGATGAAGATCCACTCTCTGGAGGCCACCAATGGCAAGGCCCGTAAGTAATTTCCCTTACTTAATAAACTTGCTACCTACCAATCTGGAGTAGTCTTCCTCTCTCCTTGGTCTCTTCCTGTCCTCTGGATACGGGCACATTTACAAACTAACTAAACATGATTACGATGCAGGCACACTTTCCCTGGCAACAGAGCCAACGCCAAGTCCAATACCTATCTCACACAAAGAAATGAATCAAACGTTGTCAATATAAACAGCAAACAGACTTTCAGTATAAATGGACAATTTCTTTTCAAGCATCAACTCTATAGAGTATCTAGTTAAGGCTGTGTGGAACAGGATTAACAGTAAGAGAGGCAATTCTTGCTTTCAGTGTGTTTAGAATCTACATAACGAAAAGAAGCATTCACATACGCAAAACAACTTGAGAAAAAGCAGTGGTTAATATAAGCTCATAATGCATAACATGTAAATTTTGTGTATCCTATGGATTAAAGGTATCCTTTAAGTGTACTCTAGTTAAAAAGGAAGATCTTTCTTGGGGAAATAGTAACATCTGGGCCAAGTTCCTTGCTTTGATTTTTGCACTGATCCTAGGACCCATTCCATGTGTTCCGTTGTAGTATTTCTTTAAAAAGAAATGTGCATTTGTTTATTTGGCTGTCTCTGCTCTCAGCTGCAGCACACAGGGTCTTTGTGGGCTCAGTAGCTGTGGGCCCTGAGGCACGGCATTGGGGGGGTCTTAGCTCCCAGACCAGGGACTGGACATGCGCCCCCTGCACTGGAAGGCTGACTCCTAACCACTGGACCACCAGGTAAGCTCTAAGTAGTACTTTGATTTCATTTCTCATTACATTTCTCACAGCCTGGTTTCTTTTATCAATGACCCACTGTTTTAAGAATCAGCTTGCTAACGTTAAAGGTCAGATCATGGTATAGTAAATAAGGGAGATTCTGGAGTCAAGGGCATCCAGGTTTGAACCCTGGCTCTGCTACTTATTTTAAGTGACTTGAGCAAATTACTTAAGGTCTCTAAGACACATTATTCCTCTGTCAAATAGGGGGAAATAATACATATATTTTGAAATTTTCCATTGGGGATTAAAGAAAATATGAATATTCCTAGCAGAATACTCAGTACCTAGAAATATTCAGAGATGTGAGATATCAAGTTGCCTATCAAGATAAATTTCAAGCTTCTGAAGGAAATGGCAACCCACTCCAGCATCCCTGCCTGGAAAATTCTATGGATAGAGGAGCCTGGCGGGCTATAGTCCAGGGGTTTGCAAGAGCTGGACATGACGTAGTGACTAAACCACCACCACAAGCTGGGCTCTTCAGTGTCAGAGACAGGGGGCCCCTGCACAAAGCAATATTGAAATAAACACTGAACAATGATGAATAAGCAGACTGAATGAAAGAAATGTGGGAAGCAGCTTTCCCTTAGCAGGGAAACTTCTCATACGGAAGTTTATTCACATGAACCAATATTTCATATACAGGAAACAAAAGCACTGGGCTTTCTACTATCACTCAGCTGCTTTACTTAAAAGGTCCCCAAGGTTAGTGTCAAGTCTAGTTATTTCACAGTAATGGTTCTATTTTATGGCCAAACATACAAACTGACATATATTATGTACAAGTTCAAGCAAGTAAGTCTAGTCTGTTGAAAACAGCACTATTCAATTAAAGCTTTTTTGTAACATAGCAGTGAATGATTAAATCAGAGTTTCACGACTGTATGCTTTAATAAATAAAATCTATTTATGCTCATTTTTTAGAGATGGAAAAAATATCAAATCACTTATCCTTAATAAAACAGCATAAAGTGGAGCTGTGTTCATATTACCAAATAGCAGATGGATTACTTAGAAACTCATTTAATTAACCAAATATGTTTATTCATGTGAGTCTGTCATCTTGAAGCACTAACTTCATCTGAAATATAAACTAGAATTTTAAATATGCCACAGATCTAAAATGTGGTATTCATGTTTTCCTGAGAGTTTAATGAAAGTTAAAGTATTTTGGCAAGAGTATGATATATTCCAAACCAAGTGTACACAATTACTTTTCTTACCCGCCCATTTCAGGAATAGCATTGGCTTTATGACTTATGTATCCAAGCTCTTTGAGATTTAATGGCTCAGGGTCCTACGGGTCTCCCTAGCAATGGTTTTAACTTAATAACTGCTTTCTGATTTAATCATTTAACTAACTGTTCTTTCCTTGACCCTTCTTTAACTGCAGTGGATCTTTTGTTTCTTTCAAAAGTCTTTAGGCCAAATATAGAAAATTCAGGGTTAGACTCTGACCTTTATTTCCAGACATAATTAGCACTGGGACCTTTTACCCCCTGTGACTCAGTCATCCAGACCCGCTATAAAGAAGGACAGTAAGGAAGGTCAGAGCAAAGGTGCTAGGCATCCTTTAAAGTCCCAGAGTGTACACTACCTTTTATTCCATTTACTCACTCTCTTTTCATGTCTCAGGAGGGAATATAATAAGCTTACTGCATTACTCAAGTTGCCATGTGTGAATAAAAACAGCTTCAACCATGGACCAGGTATTCTTAACCCATGGCCCTAGGGAAGGCTTAGGGCTGCCACAACTTCCCTGAAGTGTCTGAAAACATTGTGTCAATATACATTTCTTTCTTTCTTTTGGCATAGAGATTTCACAGGCTCAACTTTCTGAAGGATTCTGCATCACCCCCAAATTTAAGAATCACTGATTTAAAAAAAAAAAAGTGTTAAAAATCTATGTTAAAATATTGAGTTACACCCAGTGACTTTAATGACGTTCTACACGCTTTATTTTCAGAACCCATAACATCCAAGTGAGGCAACTTCCACATGGGCTTAGGTGTCTTCAGGCAAATTGGATTTAGTTAAATTGGATTTCTTAGAAGAAATGCATAAACAATAAACTAAACCACCAACTTTTTAACCTTGAAACTGATGGTTTATTAAAAAACAGGAGTTTCATGAAGTAAAACTTTGTGCATAGAGATGGAAATTGGAGGTGGAAAGCGTACAAAGAGCATGCGAAACAGAGGCAAAGCAGGGCAGTCCCGAGGCGGAAGCGGAACGGCTGGGAGCCCAGACTCACCTCCAGCAACCTGAGCCGGAATCCAAACGGGCCGCTCTACAGCTAGTGCTGTGACCTAAAATCTGTCTCCCAACTAGTTTTCATGAGGCTCAATGTAATGTGCCTTGAACGATGCGTGGCATATAATAAGCACTCTGCAACTGTTAACTGCTGACATTAGCTGCTGGTGGCAGTAATCATGATGGAAGGAGGTCCTGCCTAAAATGAGAATAAGTGATTAAAACGGGCCCCGGACTGAATCTGTTTTCTTCTCTCTCCTTGCTGAATTACTGGGCCAGCAGTCATCTCACCTGCTCTAAAACTTATTCCCAAAGAATTAGTAGTAATAAAAAAACTATGCACTCATATAATACTTTACAGTTTCTGTCATATAAGAAAGTCAGTCCAGGTTATAAATATCTCTCTTTTCAGAGATAAAAAATTTATTTCAAAGACTGCTCAGAGTCCTATATAAATTAATTATAAATGAGCATATGAGCATCAGATTGATTGGTAACTAATAATCTCCCCACATTTTGGCATTTCCATTTTACTGACAAGACCACTTTCCATAAGATTTTCCATAAACCTTCTGACAAGAGTTTTGGTGGTGGTCAGATCTTAAACTCTTTTAGTCCAACAGTCTTATTTTATAGATGAAGAAACAAAACCATGAACATCACGAATTTTAGCTCAAAGACATACATCTAGCTAGTAACTGGGCTGAATCAAATTCACATTACTGGATTCAGCTTTTGTTAATTGCATCTTGTCTCCTATATGTACATGATACAACAAAGAATTTGCTGAAGAGGATGAAACTGTTACTGGTGATCTCTGTGTGTGCATTCGCTTGCTCTCAGAGACTGAAAATGAAGGCCCTGATAGGCAAATCATTCTATCAGTCTGAGTAATCTTATGTCTTAGAGAAGATACCGGCTAGTTAGTTACTACAAGTAACATAACACAGAAAACAGTACTCCATTTCCCCTCGCAAAGAAAACTGAGGCACAAGTTAACCTAAAGTTCACAGGAAGAATTTCAAAGTCAAGGCATTCCCTCTAGCCTTATAGGAATTCCCTGGTGGCTCAGCTGGTAAAGAATCTGCCTGCAGTGTGGGAGACCTGGGTTTGATCCCTGGGTTGGGAAGATCCCCTGGGAGAAGGGAAAGGCTACCCATCTAGTATTTTGGCCTGGAGAGTTCCATGGACTGTATAGTTCGGTTCATGGAGCTGCAGAGTTGGACACGATTGAGTGACTTTCCCTCCACTCACTCACTCGGTCAGTCTAAATTGGTCCAAACAAGAAATGGTGAAAGTGAAGCCAGAAATCTTATAACTCTCTTACGAAAGAGTATTTTTCATACCTTTAGGTTCTTCGGGCTTCCCTGGTGGATCAGACGGTAAAGAATCTGCCTGCAATGCAGGAGACCTGGGTTCCATCCCCAGGTTGGGAAGATCCCCTGGAGAAGGGAAAGGCTCCCACTCCATTATTCTGGCCTGGAGAGTTCCACGGACTGTGTAGTCCCGTGGACTGTATAGTCTATACATGGACTGTATAGTCCATGGGGTTGCAAAGAGTCAGATACAAACGAGCGACTTTCACTTTGTTCACTAGCCTTGTAAACAGATATTAATTACAGGGAGATGAACTGCTTCAGTCGGAATGTGGGAGCCCACCATAGGACAGGTACAGGAAGGCCGTCCTGCCTGTCTCCTCACCATGCTCTGCATTAGACAAGCAGTGGGCCAGAGCATCAGCACCAGTTACAAAGGGAAACCCCACACGTCAATGGAGATCACGCATAAGGGTTTTACTTTTTACCTTCCATCCATCAGCATTTTGCATCCCGCATGTATGTATAACTTTGGCAATCATTTTGAAATATGTTTAAAAGTTTATGATATTTCTTTAGCCAGTGAGAAAATACTGTGATAGAAGAAATGAAGCGCCCTAAAAACAATTTAAAATCTTTTTCTTTTTAATTGGTTTATCTACTTTTTAAAAAGAGTCAGCTTCAAGTTTTAGTTGTTCTCATTGCAATATTCTACTAAAATAAATATTAATTATATTTACCTTAACTCATTGTAGAAAAAGTTTTAGGTACACAGATAAAAATACAAACTATTATCTCATTATCTAGTATGTGTTCTCTGAAAACAGTAGAGTATTAAAAAGAAGAAAGAAAGAAAGAGGAAGGAAAGAAAAAAAGGAAGAAAGTTAAGAAGGAAGAACAAAGGAGTAAAGGAAAAAAAGAAAAAGTAGACAGATTACTGAAGAGAAACAGGAAACATTGCTTCTACAGATGAAAACCACATATTTACATGATTATTAAAACACTAAAAATTTCCTCTAAAGTGCCTATTGTTGTTCAAATACAGTCCTTTTGGTGAAGGCAAACCAGATAATGATATACCATAAATCCTTTGTTAAAACCATTTTAATTATAAAAAGCTTATACCACTGCTGCATAATTTGTATAATTCTTTTTTTTAATTCAGTTGGAAAAAAGTAAAAAATTGACACTGAGAATAGATGATAATTTTTCATTCAAAAATCAAATATAGAAATTATATACTAATGTTAATAAAAATGACACTTTTCTACTTTTACGCATTTTTTAAAGCATAGGTAAAAAATGTCAGGGATTTATTAAGAAAGCCCTCATTGTGCAAAGCTAACTTGTGTGATCTACATACAAACTCTCCATCTTTCCGGATTACATGCCTGGAGGCTGCAATCACAGGGCTGCCCGAGGCCCGCACTGTCAGGGGGCACATGACCTCTTTAATCTGGTGCCAAGAACGGCTGTTGAAAGGTGTCTGTTACGCCACCCTGAAGAGGAATAAGAGAAATGAACGGAAGTGACTCCTAACCTGCATCCTGGGGATCTAAAGCTCAACCTGCCACTAACCAGCTGCAAGAGGTGATTTTGTGTGTCAATCTGGTGGGCCACAGTGTTATGCCCGAAGTCCGAGTCCCCAGAACTGAGAGAAATAAGCCGTCCACGGCAATGCAAAAGCATAAAGGGGTTTATTGCTAGCTCGAGCTAGGGCTCCCACCGGGACCGAAGCAGCGGCTATAGGGAGGGAGCCCCGAGTCTTGGGCTGCACTGCTTTTCTAGGGAATTTCATCAGGTAAAAGGGTACAAGAGGGCGTGTTCAAGCAGGAGGACAACTGATTGGCCACTTTAGGGGGTGTTTAAGTTGACAGATAACTGGTTGGTTACTTCCATCCATAGGATTTGTGTGTAGATTCTTGATTGGTTTTTACTTCCAAGGTAAATCACAAGCTCCTGAACGTAAAGTCAGAAGGTTTAGCCTAGTGATCGGTACAGTGGGGCTAGGTTAGGTAATCTGAGGGTTGATTGGCTATGGGTAGTGGGCTTAGGTTGGGTAACTTCCAAAGTTCTTTTGCCTGGGACCTTGCAGGATGGAATTCTTTTACAAGATGGAGTAGCTCAAGCCCTTCATCCTGGGGTGAGTGGGACCCTGCTAGGGGGTAGTCTCCTGGAATCATGGCCCAGGTTTACAAGAATTCAAAACCTAGGCCTAGTGCAGCCTGTCGAGCCTGCCATGGCTCCGGTCTGGTTCCCCAACACTTGGTCAAACACTAGTCTAAATGTTGTTCTGAAGGGATCTTTTAGAGGAGATTAATACTTAAATCAATAAACTTTAAGTAAAGCAGCTTTATTTTTCATAATGTAGGTAGATCTCATCAAATTAGTTGAAGGCTTTGAAAGGAAAAAGCCAGTCTTCACCTAGGAAAGATGGAAGTTTGCTTCTAGACTCCCTTCAGACCCTAGAGGACACACTGACTCTTCCCTGGGCCTGCGGAGTTTGAACCTGCCAGCCTCCACAATTGTTTTGACTAATCTTTAAAGTCTCTCTCTCTCTCTCTCTGTGCACGTTTAGTTTGTTACTCTGGGTTTTTTGTAATATCTTACAGAAAAACAAAAACAAAAAGTTTGGCTAACCCAACACTTACATATTTTTAAATGATTATATAAGAAAATGTATATATAGCACTTTATCAACTAAATATTAGTTATTAATAGAGCTTTATTGACAAAATGCCCCTTTTCTTTACCTTCACATTATTAACTTCAGCACAGGGGCAGTATCTAGGAAAGAGTGAGTGATATGGAAAAAGGCATTGTGGACGATCTAAACAAATTATAAATGGGTGCCATCACTAGTCTTCACCAACTGAATGCACACAATGCACTGGGCACTATAAATAAAGCAATAACATGTGTTTTTATTTAATATCCAAAAAATCACAGAAATTTTATTAAATTTTAATTTCTTATTTTTAGATGTGGTTATAAGCTGGAATCAAGATTGTTGGGAGAAACATCAATAACCTCAGATATGCAGATGACACCACCCTTATGGCAGAAGGTGAAGAGGAACTAAAGAGCCTCTTGATGAACGTTAAAGAGGAGAGTGAAAAACTTGGCTTAAAGCTCAACATTCAGAAAATGAAGATCATGACATCTAGTCCCATCACTTCATGGGAAATAGATGGGAAAACAGTGGAAACAGCGTCAGACTTTATTTTGGGGGCTCCAAAATCACTGCAGATGGTGACTGCAGCCATGAAATTAAAAGAAGCTTACTCCTTGGTAGGAAAGTTATGACCAACCTAGAGAGCATATTAAAATGAAGAGATATTACTTTGCCAACCAAGGTCCATCTAGTCAAGGCTATGGTTTTCCCAGTGGTCACGTATGGATGTGAGAGGTGGACTGTGAAGAAATCTGAGTGCTGAAGAATTGATGCCTTTGAACTGTGGTGCTGGAGAAGACTCTTGAGAGTCCCTTGGACTGCAAGGAGATCCGACCAGTCCATCCTAAAGGCGACCAGTACTGGGTGTTCATTGGAAGGACTGATGCTGAAGTTGAAACTCCAATATTTTCCCCACCTCATGTGAAGAGTTAACTCATTGGAAAAGACCCTGATGCTGGGAGGGATTGGGAGCAGGAGGAGAAGGGGACGATAGAGGATGAGATGGTTGGATGGCATCACTGACTCAATGCACATGAGTCTGGGTGAATTTCAGGAGTTGGTGATGGACAGGGAGGCCTGGCATGCTGTGATTCACGGGGTTGAAAGAGTCGGATAGAACTGAGCAACTGAACTGAACTGACTGAGTCTTAAAAAGATGTCAAATAATCCAATCATGATCCTAAAAATAATGAGAGAGAACTGCAAACTAAGATTTTTCTGACTGCCTTCTAATCACTGCATGGGAATAAAGTGGTTTAAACCCAAATGATGGGAGAAAGTAAATACATCAAAACCATCAGTTAAACATGTTAGAATTATAGCTAAGTCACCTTCCATAACTGGAGGACTAAGCCTAGGAATCAAATGTCAACTACTAAGAATTGTCAATTACATACAAACATGGCAATATTATCATACTTCCCTTCTATTTCTCCTTCATACTTCTACTTTTAACATCTTGAATTTTTCATATTTGAAGCCATACCAAAGATATCTGAACTAGCTCTTCTAGTTTAGAATGATAGCAAGAATGCTATCAACTAGCAAGAATGATCAGCTGACATTATAGACATAGGAAGCACTGCCCTATCAATTGTCTCTCTCAGTCAAGCCCCAGTGTCTGACATTAAATTTTTTTTCTTTGCAATCGGAGTAAGTTTTTACAAGTCTACATGTCTACTGTAAAAATATATATATATATAATATACATGAAAATTCTATCATCTTTGTGAACGTTTTTTATTTGGATGACTTTTCTCTCTTTCAAATCATTTTCCCGCATTGCAGATGGATTCTTTACCAACTGAGCTATCAGGGAAGCCCAAAAAACAAAGAGGGGGTATTTTCTGGAAGAGCATATTGAAAGGGAAAGTGCAGTGCAGAACTTTTGCTTTCATTCTCTTCTCACTCACTCTTTGGACTAGCGCTACTCTAAAAAAAGATGCTGATAAACAGATGTTGACAGATGTATCTCCATATAAGTAGATACAGTTTAAGCCAATTCAACTCAAAACTAAGAAGGAAAAAATAAAAAAGATGCAGTATGTCCCTACTTAAGATGATCACTTATTTTATGGTTAAGACGACATCAGAAAAAAATGATGATGTTAGCATAATACATACACAAAGAATAATAAATGACTTTTCCATACCCCTTTTATCTATGGGTTACCATAGGTAAAGGACAGGTTAATCTAAAAGAAATATTTTTTTCACGTAAAAGTAAAGTGATTATATTCAATGCTATTTTCTACACAGTCATTATGACTTTTAACTACAGTTTTAGAAGATGTCCAATATAGAAGTTAAACACACAGCTTCATAGTTATAATTTTTAAAAAAAGAGACAGCAATTAGTGATTCTACCAATATTCAATATTTCTCTTTAGTTTTCTTGTAGCCAAACCCATGCCTATGATTACAGGCCAATTTCAGAACTGTAAGTGATAATACACAACTACTAATTGAAAAATATCTAGAATAAATAGTATTATACTTGTTTCTCTACTTTTAAACTTAGTATTTGCTGTTTCCTTATCTCCAATATATGCAGATTTTCTTACTACTAATATTTCTGTGGAGAAGGAAGTCATAGAGTAATGACTATGTAAATCCATCAACAAGGAAAACACAAACTTGGTTACAACTTTGTTATACAGTAGGACTCAGCAATTAAAATGAATGAAGTACTGATAAACACAAGATGGATAAATCTTAAAATAGTATGCTGAGTGAAATAAACCAGACACAAAAGAGTTTATACTGAATGACAGCTTTTGGATCTCAGTAAAATTATAATTAATCTACACTACAGAAACCAGGCCAGTGGTGGTTTTGGGGCTAAGGGGACAAGTAGAAAGAAAGACTCACAAAATGGGATTATACATACATCAAAGCTTGTCAACTCATACATTTTATATACATGTGATTTATTATATGCTATTCACACACTAATAAAGACTTTTTCAAAATCTCTATGTAAAATGAATAGATTACAATCTACCTTTAAACATCTTCATTCCATCTTTAATTCCTTCAAAAGTACTAACTAGAAAAAAAACAGGCTGATGGGAATCCAGTAGTCATGTATGGATGTGAGAAAGCTGAGCCCTGAAGAATTGATGCTTTTGAACTGTGGTGTTGGAGGAGACCCTTGAGAGTCCCTTGGACTGCAGAGAGATCCAACCAGTCCATCCTAAAGGAGATCAGTCCTGGGAATTCATTGGAAGGACTGATGCTGAAGCTGAAACTCCAATACTTTGGCCACCTGAAGTGAAGAACTGACTTGTTAGAAAAGACCCTGATGCTGGGAAAGATCGAAGGTGGGAGGAAAAGGGGATGACAGAGGATGAGAGTTGGAGGGCATCACGGACTCAATGAACATGAGTTTGAGCAAGCTCCTGGAGTTGGTGATGGACAGGGAAGCCTGGTGTGCTGCAGTCCATGGGGTCCCAAAGAGTCATACACGACTGAGCGACTGAACTGAACTAATGGGAATTATAAGATAAAAGAGTTAATATTTCCTGGTGGCTCCGACAGTAAACAATCTGCTTGCAAAGCAGAAGACCCAGGTTTGATCCTCACGTTGGGAAGATTCTCCGGAGAAAAGGAAATGGCAACCCACTCCAGTGTTCTTGCCTGGAGAATTCCGTGGACAGAGGAGCCTGGGGGCTACCCCATCCTTGAGGTCGCAAAAAGCCTGACATGACTGAGCGACTAATGCAGCAAGGAAGGCATCCTCAATAAAAGCCAGGCAAGTGACAGGGAAAAAAGTATTATAATGACGTTGTTATAAATAAAAATTTTAAAGACTTGAGGAAGGAATCACATTTTTTTTCTGAAAGTATTATAAAAGCCTCATTCACATCATCTCTCATAGCTGCCAGTGAAGTCTTTCCCATCTGTACTCTCTAAAAGTACAACCCGCTGTCTCTCTCACATCTGTCTCTACAGCATGGATCACCATGTGACAAGATTTCACTCATTTACTTTGCTTCGCGTCTCTCCAGCCCCACTGTGGCTGTTCACTCAGCCGTGTCCATCTCTCTGCGACCCCGTGGACAGCAGCACACCCAGTTCCTCTGGCCTTCACCATCTCCTGAAGTCTGCTCAAATTCATGTTCACTGAGTCAGAAATACAGCACCATACACATAGATAAAATGAAACTCCTCAAGGGCAGAAATTTTGTCTGCTCTTTTCATTGCTGAATTGCCAAAAGTTCTAAGAGGACCAAGTCCATTAAAAAGTCAGCCATAGGCATTGTTTTCTGAATGAATGGATGAGTGGATTGAAAATTTACAAAGGGCCATATGCGAGGCTGGCACTGGGGTTTAAAGCGGTCACTTCATGATCCCTCCTGTTCTGAAACGTATATGTAAGTGGAGTGAATAATAAAAAATAAATAAAACATCATCACACCTAAATGGGACTGAACTTCTCAAAGAAAAGCACATAAAGTGGGAAAGGCTGTACTAGGACAGACTAACCTGAGATTATGGAGTCTGGGAAGCTCTTATAGAGGAACTAACATTTAGCTGAGATCTGAAAGTAAATAAGAAATATTTAAGAAAATGTGCAGATGACACCACCCTAACAGCAGAAAGTGAAGAACTAAACAGTCTCTTGATGAAGGTGAAAGAGGAGAGTGAAAAAGCTGGCTTAAAACTCAACATTCAAAAAACTAAAATCATGGCATTCAGTCCCATCACTTCACGGCAAATAGATGGGGAACCAATGGAAACAGTGATAGACTACTTTCTCGGGTTCCAAAATCACTTCAGATGGTGACTGCAGCCATGATATTAAAAGACTCTTGCTCCTTGGAAGAAAAGCTATGAGCAACTTGGGCAGCATATTAAAGAGCAGAGACATTACTTTGCTCACAAAGGTCTGTATAGCCAAAACTATGGTTTTTTTAGTATTCTTGTATGGATGTGAGAGTTGGATCATAAAGAAGGCTGAGCATTTAAGAACTGATGCTTTTGAAGTGTGGTGGTAGAGAAGACTCTTGAGAGTCCCTTGGATATCAAGGATATCCAACCGGTCCATCCTAAAGGAAATCAGTCCTGAATATTCATTGGAAGGTCTCATGCTGAAGCTGAAGCTCCAATACTTTGGCCACCTAATGCAAAGAGTCATCCCATTAGAAAAGACCCTGATGGTGGGAAAGACTGAAGGCAGGAGGAGAAGGGAATGACAGAGGATGAGATGGTTTGATGGCATCACTGACTCAATGGACATGAGTTTGAGCAGGCTCTAGGAAATGATGAAGGACCAGGAGGCCTGGCGTGCTGCAGTCCATGGGATTGCAAAGAGTTGGACATGACTGAGAGACTGAACAACAACCACGGAGAAAACGTGGTGGAAAAAAACAACGTGCCATTATGGAAAGGATATCAATGGCGGGGAGCCTGAGGCTAAAGGAGCTCAGTACAGTTTAGCAACTGTTGGAGAGGAAAATAATGCGGCAGGAGAACAGTCAGCAAGGACAGCGCAGGAAGAGATGCAAATAGAGAGGTGGAACCAAGACGATGTCTCTTTCAGGAAACGTCCTTTCCCCTTAGACTCGCAAGACATCATTTTGGGCTTATAGTTACGTAGAAGAGTAGCATGATTACATTTTTTTGTAAACTGATCATTTTACTGTGTGGAAAATGAACAGAGTGGACTTGGGAAACTAGTCTAGAGGGCTGATTTTAAGGGCACTGCAGTGATCTAGAAGTTGTTCCAGTCCAGCTAAGTTTGCTGAGCTCTTTGGCATAATATTCTCTTGTTAGCGGTTCGGTCGCTGTAGTAGCAAGCATTACGTATCTACTTCCAGTGTAATTCTGCCTTCCTTTTTTAAATTATTAATCCTACCAGAGATTTGTCTATTTTTATTAGCTTTTCAAAAATGAATGAGTCTTTGAGGATCCACTTTATTCTATGTTTATTGTATCATGTGCTTGTTTTTTCTACATCATTAATTTATGAATTATGTTCACCGTTTCCTTCTACCTAAAATCTTTGGATATATTTAGCTATTATTTTTTTTATGTTGAATGCTTACTAATGAATTTTTAACTTTTATTCTTTCTAACGCAAATTTGGGTATAAATTCATTTTTCTAATGCATTACTTCAGCTATAACCCACATGGATGAGTTGATAGGAATAGAGTAAAGCGACAAATTGTATTGTGTCGTTGTGATATCACTCAGTCCTATCTGACTCTGTGACCCCATGGATTGCGGCCCACCAGGCTCCTCTGTCCATGGAATTTTCAAAAGAGATGGTTAAATAAGCAATCTCAGTAGGGCACTATAAGTACAAAATCTATGAGTCTCCTGTCAGTTAATGATTCTTAACCTCAGAATCAAGTAGGCATGCTCAGCCACAAAACCAAGCAACAAAAAACATGAAGACAAGTCCCCAGACATTAACACAGTGGTGGCGTGCGCCCCACATCTTGCCCAGTGGGCTGAGTCAGTTAGGACAGGTTCTCTGCACACATTAAAAAAAGTCAACAAACAAGTTATGAACCTAGCTTGACAATGTAGGGACAAGAAAACTCCCCTGCTCAGCCGGGTGAGGAACAGATGATGGAAGCAAGGCATCTACTCAAGAAAGACAAAGGTCTTCCCCTCCCCACTTCCGCTTGGATTACAGAGCTGCAGCACACTGAGTTCTCAGGGCATGGCGCCCTCTTGCCTGCCCACGTGTAAGCCTCATGAGCATCCTGTTCTAACAAACCACTTCTTATCTATCACTTTGCCTCTCACTGAATTCTTTTCTGTGCGGAGACATAAAGGACTGGAGCTCTTCAGAGTCCCCGAAACGAAACCCGTCAGTATCATAGTAACTGCTTCCACTCATTTCACACTTTATCATTTCCATAAAGATGTTTTTTTTAATCTCTGAGTCATTTAGAAGCATGCTTTTAAATGTTCAATTATTTTTTTTTCTTTTTTTAGTCTAACTTGCTATATTGTCAAAAAATGGGTTCTGCCTGAAACGGTTGACTTAAAAAAAAATATTCACAACCTGAAAGTTGAGAGGTATATTTTAATTGGTGGGAATTTTTAGGACTTCAAGTCCAGGAGACAGCATCTCAAGTAACTCTGAGAGAACAACTCTGAGGAAGTGAGGGGAGCATCCAGGTTATATACGAGTTTTGCAACAAAGGGCAGGTAGCCTGAACATCAAAAGAGTATTATTTCTTAAAAAAAAAAAAAAAAAAAAAAACAACAGATATCCCAGGTTAAGGAAATTAGTACTTTTCTATGTATGAAAAGATACAAGGGTCTGGGCTCACTGAAATCATTTCTGTGATACGCACCTCACCTCTCTTGGGCCAGTTATCCAGTGTTTTTCACATTCTGAGTTTCCTTTCAGCTAGAGGAGTGACTAAAGTCTGATGGCTGCTGGATTAGGAGCATTCGCCGTCCTGAGTGTCCTCAGGGCTCATCAGCTTACTCTGGAGGGCTGCAGTCACTGATCTGTGGCGTCCTCTCTGCTGACATGGCAGGAAATACTCCATTTCTCAAAACCTTGCTTAACGCACTTAAGCTACGTTTGTAGTCCACCAACAGGCATGTACAGTGCTTCATATACTCGTGATAAACATGTGCATTTCCCTTGGGACTGAATGAATTACTAAGGTGGAGAGTTTAATATGATAAAAAGCGGAGGGAATCATTCTGCCCTCTCTACCACACAAATGTTTGCCATATAATAGAAAGCTCTTGACTCACAGGTATCACTAACAGCAATGTACAACTGCTCCCTGTCCTATTTATTTCTCCAAGCTTTCACAGATGCCTTTTGCTCTTCTTGTACGCCTGCCCTCACTTTTCAGAAAAAGCAGGTTTTTTAATAGCGCTAGTATGGAGCTGTCTCTTCAAAAATCAGCTAACTCACCAACTCTTATAGAAACACACTATGGTTTCTATAGGAAACCACTTTCTGGTTTGGTTTCGATGCCTCGCCTGCATGCTCCCCATGCCTGAGTGCTTAACTCACTAACCACAGTGATTCCCTCCTCTATTAGACTATGAATGTCTGTGGACAGAGACATTTAAGCCATTGCATTTCTTGGCCTTAGTATAATGACTCAAATATTGTAGGTGTTCCAAAATGCCTCAATTTATGAATGGATAAATGAGTCAGTGAGTTTGCTTTAAGCCCCCAAAGAAACCACATTAGCAGAATAGTCAATTTTACAGCTTGGTTGTACCATGAGCAACATGACAGGATCACTTAAAATTATTTTGTTACAAGAAGAAAAACTTTATATCAAGTTGATTATAAGATTAATAAATCGTTTAATGAACAGAGAATGTCCTATACCAAGAAAGTTCAATTAAACAGTGATGTATTAAAGACATTTCCTAGTATTGAACAAGAATCTGACCAAAAAAAAAAAACAAGGAGCAATTTATGGCATTTTTTTTTTGTTCTCAGTTGTAGGTGGGAACAATCACGTACCCCTTAGCTTGAAATAAGGAAAAACACAACTGTGTTCAGCATAGAAACATCATCAACATCTCTCTTGGGGAAAGGCAGTGTTTAGCTTGGATCAGTCATGCTTGTTCACTCACTCAGTCAGTCAGGCAACCATTCATCATTTGCGTGTGAGTTTATACATTGCCTGCTATATCTGTAAACAAAGGATGCTGCTTCCATCAAGCCATCACATTACAGCCTTGCAGAGAGTGATCCCTCAGTGATCCCTGAGGGAGACTCAGGATGGAGGCAAAGAGGACTGCCACTGCCAAGCCCAGGCAGCACTCACCGCAGCCACACATCCACCCTCACCCATGATAAAACATAGGATACTGGTCCCACACAGCGGAGGTGCATATCAAAGGAATGATATCAGTGAGACCAGACTCTTAGATTTTTCCATACCCACAAAGAACTAAATTCTTTAACTTGAGATATCTGGCTTATTTTTCTTAGCAGTAATCTTTTGATGTTGCAACCATCTGGCTTTGTTGCAAAAACTCCTATATATCCTGGCTCCCAACTTCCTCTTCAAAACAGCTTCTCATCATCTGAGATGTTGTGTTTCAGGCTCAACATCTCAGATTTGTCCAGCAAGTAAAACATAGCTCTCAACTTTTAAGTTGTATTTTTTTCCCCAGTTGAAAAAATAACATGCTTAATGAGGATCTACGATGTATTCCTCGCTATTGACCGGTCACCAGTCTGACTCTCATTAAGTGAACAAATCACACAAAATGTCTGCTTGTGTGGAGGTGAAAAATGAAGGATTTCCTGCCATGTTATAAACAAGGACGTGACAGTCACCAGTGAGTCCAGTCCTCCGAATGTGAATTTCTGAGCCTAGTACCATACCTGCGATCAGGCTGCCACCACGCCTACCTGAGCAAGGAGCTAAGGATGTGAAAAGCCAAACTGCAGGATGCTGGCCCCAGACAGCAAAGACGCACATGAGAGGAAGCATTTCCTAGGCCCAGGCTCTTGCATCTTCCCATACACAGAACAGTGTGAAATTCCTTAACTTGAGATATCTGATTTTCTTAATCAATAATAATCTTTTGATGTTCAGACTACCTGCCCCTGTTCAAACTTCTATTTACCCTGACTCCTCCCCCCACTTCCTTAGAACAGTTCTCTCATGGTTACCTGAGATGCCGTCTCCCAGGCTTGAAGTCCTAAAATTCTCACCAATTAAAACTTAACTCTCAACTTCTAGGTTGCAGCTATTTCTTAAGTCAACAGAAGTTAAATTCATTACTGCATATTAACAAATCTGAAGCAAATATTTATGAGGATAAGGATTTTCCCAACAAGGAAATCATTCATGTGTCTGAACAACAGTCACTAGGGAGAAGACGTAAGACTGAGGGTACATGGTCTTAATCAATAGAGAAGAGTACTGAACAACACTGAAAAGTATTTCACCAGGGGTCATTTTAACCTAGAAGAAATATGTCTAAGGAAAAGCCAAGAGTCCCTTGGACTGCAAGGAGATCCAACCAGTCCATTCTGAAGGAGATCAACCCTGGGATTTCTTTGGAAGGAGTGATGCTAAAGCTGAAAGTCCAGTACTTTGGCCACCTCATGAAACGAGCTGACTCATTGGAAAAGACTCTGATGCTGGGAGGGATTGGGGGCAGGAGGAGAAGGGGATGACATAGGATGAGATGGCTGGATGGCATCACAGACTCGATGGACGTGAGCCTGAGTGAACTCCGGGAGATGGTGATGGATAGAGAGGCCCGGTGTGCTGTGATTCATGGGGTCGCAAAGAGTCGGACATGACTGAGCGACTGAACTGAACCAAACCATATTTCTATGCTCATGAAACAACCTATGAGATGCAGTTCTGCTTCCCAATTCCCAACCAGGTAATGTAAATGAGCAGGGCAGCCATACTTTGGCCACCTGGTGTGAAGAGCCAACTCATTGGAAAAGACTCTAACGCTAGGAAAGATTGAAGGCAAAAGAAGAGGGCAGCAAAGGATGAGATGGTGAGATAGCATCACTGACTCAATAGACATGAACCTGAGCAAACTCTGGAAGATAGGGAAGGACGGTGAAGCCTGGTATGCTGCAGTCCATGGGGTCACAAAGAGTTGGACATGAATTAGTTACTAAACAACAACAACAGTGACCTTTTTCAGGACAGACCCTTCCCCAGTATCCTCTTTAGCTTATCTCTGAGTGAAATGAACTGAACTGAAGTACCTAAATAGTGGAATCTGATACACACTTCCAGAGTCACTTTTTTCCCCTGGGATGCTAATGCCCCCAGGAAATGAAAAATATTAACTACTTGATGACCATGTGCACATAGCCTCCAGGCCTACTGGAGCCTAAGAATCAATGATGTTAACCCCTATGACACTTCCCTGTTACCTCACCATCAACCAATCAGAGAACTCTGCATGAACTGATTACATGCCCCGTGACCACTGCACCCCCACTTGAACCTGAAACCCATCCAGGAGCTCTGCTGTTGGGAGTACTAGCGGCCCTGGACTCTCCGTTTGGTGTTCTGCAACAAATCCTGCATTCCGTTCACCACAACCCAGCGTCAGCAGACTGACTTCACCGCAGGCAGGCCAACACACCGAAGTTTCATGTACTAAAGGTAATTTTTTTAATTTTTATTAAAAGAACTGATTTTAATGAAATATACTAAAATTATATTGCCCTTCAAAAATAAATAAATAAATATAATCAAAGGCCACCAATGAAAGTCTAGTCAACTATAGGACTCTCTGCCAAGCTTATGACCATCATGGTAAGATTCCCATTTCGTATAAAGACCACATCATCTCAGGGGCATTACAAAGCATGAGGTACCTCCTTCAAAACATCACCATACTAAACAGTAAAACTTTGGAAAAGTACTTTGTATTTCATATATATGAAATGCAAGAAAAATTATAAGCTGTGAGCAAACTGTGGTTCAATAATATCACCTCACCGATAAAATAATCAATTAAGTTTAAGGAAAAAAAATGTCTACCAAAAATTAACAACAGACATGCTTATCCTTAATTTTACTTTATATCGTGACTGAAGAAGATGATTTTAAATGTAAAGAAAAAACACTGTTACTAAGTATCTTTTTAGCTAAAATGAATATGCAAAAAATATTGTATATTAATGCATATATATGGAATCTAGGAAAATGATACTGATGAACCTATTTGCAGGGCAAGAACAGAAATGCAGATGTAGAGAATGAACTTATGAACACAGTGGGAGAAAGAAAGGGCAGGACAAATTGACAGAGTAGCATTGAAATACATACATTACCACGAGTAAAACAGACAGCCAGTAGGAAGCTTGCTACACAAAACAAGGAGCTCAGCTAGGTGGTCTGTGATGACCCACAGAGATGGGATGGGGTGGGTGAGAGAGAGAGGCTCAGGATGGGAATATATATAGACTTATGGCTGATTCGTGTCATTGTACGGCAAAAACCAACACCATATTGTAAAGCATTTGTTACAGAGTCCAAGATTGCTGTGCTCACTGCATGACAGGTCAATAGATCCAAGATGAGGTGGTGAGACAAGGGAAGGATTTTACTCGGGAGCTGGCTGACCAAGAGATGGCAGGCCGAAAGTGAAAGTGTTAAGTCACCCAGTCCTGTCTGACTATTTGCAACCTTATGGACTTTAGCCCACCAGGCTCCTCTATCCATGGGATTCTCCAGGCAAGAATACTGGAGTGGGTTGTCATTCCCTTCTCCAAGGGATGTTCCCAAAAAAAGGGATCAAAACCCAGGTCTCCCTCATTGTAGGCAGATTCTTTACCACCTGAGCCAAGGAAACTCTCAAAAGGGAGGCTAGTGCCTCAAAAACAATCCTGTCAGGCTCTGAATGCCAGGTCCTTTTATGGATCAGAGATGGGGAGGTGAGGAAACAAAGTAAAAAGACCATTTAATTCCTCCAAATAATGCATCATGTGAAATGCTGGGGTGGGTGAATCACAAGCTGGAATCAAGATTGCTGGGAGAAATATCAACAACCCCAGATATGTAGATGATACCACCCTAATGGCAGAAAGTAAAGGGGAACTAAAGAGTCTCTTGATGAAGGTGAAAGAGGAGAGTGAAAAGGCTGGCTTAAAACTCAATATTCAACAAACTAAGATCATGGGAGCCAGTCCCATCATTTCATGGCAAATAGATGGGAGAAAATAGCAACAGTCACAGATTTTACCTTCTTACATTCCAAAATCCCTGCAGACAGTGACTGAAGTCACAAAATTAAAAGATACTTGCTCCTTGAAAGAAAAGAATCGGACTCGACTGAGTGACTTCACTTTCACTTTTCACTTTCATGCACTGGAGAAGGAAATGGCAACCCACTCCAGTGTTCTTGCAACTTATGGACTGTAGAATCCCAGGGATGGGGGAGCCTGGTGGGCTGCTGTCTATGGGGTCACACAGAGTTGGAAACGACTGAAGCGACTTAGCAGCAGTCACCATCTGCAGTGATTTTGGAGTCAAATAAAACCTGTCACTGTCTCCATTGTTTCCCCGTCTATTTGCCATGAAGCGATGGGACCAGATGCCATGCTATTCAGGAAATCAATCCTGAATATTCACTGGAAGGACTGATGCTGACGCTGAAGCTCCAATCCTTTGGCCACCTGATGCAAGTAGCCGACTCGCTGGAAAAGACCTCGATGCCAGGAAAGACCGAGGGCAAGAGGTGAAGCAGACAGCAGAGGATGGGCTGGCTACTGACTCAATGGACATGAATCTGAGCAAACTCTGCAGATGGTGAACGACAGGGAAGCCTGGCATGTGGCAGTCCATGGGGTGGCTCAGATTTGGGGAGGACTGTGAGACTGAACAACAATTCCTGCAGCTGTCTCCTAGCATAGCAAGCCATAGGAAAGGGGGTGTGTTAGTTTCACTTCCTTACAGTCATTTCATGGGTGGTGTGAAATGGAATATCTCCTGTCATATCAACAAACAAAGATGTCACATCTCTCTGTGGTTCTGGCCTCCCCAAATGTGAATTTCTGGGCCATGCCAATAAGCCGCTAAGGAGGGACGCCATGACCTCTGCCACACAAAGAATTCAAGAACGTCACCATCCTTCAAGGGTGGGCAGAGTCAGGTTATCTCCCTGAGGCAGGCCTTACATATGCCTTTCATGACAAAAGCAGCAAGATAAGAATTAAAGTCACAGAAGTAAACCCAACATAATCCAAAATTAACCTTTGTGGATTACCTATTTATCATGTAATTAAAAATAAATTAAAAAAAAATAAGCAAAGATAACGAAGGATAACTCACTGTAGAAAACTGAAACAAAAAAACAAACATGAAAATGAAAAAACAATCCAAAGATACTAAGGATTATATGATTTTAAAATTATAGGTAAATATCTTAATGATGATATTTTAGAATACATATTTTTGCTGTAGCAAAGCATAAGAACTTAAAGATTAATCTAAATATTACTTGAACAACTGAAGTACATATACTTTTCAGTTTAAATGAAGTTTTAAGGGACTGGACCAAAATAGTAAATAGGTACCTATTTCCCTCCTCTTATATATGCACTGAATATACGCAGGTATACCTGGAGCAATTCACTGAGAAAGATTCATAAACCAGCTGAGTGAATTCTTCACGTGGGGTAAATAAAATCACATACCAAAATCCATAGGGAAAGCTGAAACATACTCTAACTATAAACCCCACACCTAGCACACAGTGCCACACCATCTGGAGGCAACCCTCAACTCCCAGCTTCTCTCTGGGAGTAAAGGATTTGGAACACACACCTGCTGTCCCTACTTTTAAAGCTCCCCCCGTGTGACGGCCTCCCGAAACACCTAGCTCAAATGTAGATAAGGCTTGCGTTCAGATGTGTGCTCTCGCTCAGCTGTGGCCAACTCTTTCACAGCAGCATGGATGGCCCGCCATGCTCCTCTATCCAGAGAGTTTCCCAGGAAAGAATATTGGAAGAGGTTGCCACTTCCTACTGCAGGGGATCTTCGGGAGACCCAGGAAATGAATTCTTGTTCTCGAGTCTCCTGTACTGGCAGGCAGATTCTTTACCCCTGTACCACCTGGGAAGCCCCAGCTCCTGCAGTCAGGAGTCTCACGCTATTTTTGCAAAGAAGCAGTTCTTAAAAGGAACACCAGCGCTTGCAACATTTATTGTCACAGGCTCAGCACAAAGCGCTACCACCTCCCAGGCTTTCCCTGGAAAGGATCTGACTGCAGCTTTACAAGCTGCTGCCTGAGGACTCAGCTTTTAATGAGCATGCATCTCCACCCTGTACTGCATGTGAGCTTCCCAGAGACCAAGGCCGTTAGTGGGCACTTTCCTGTCTTCTCCCTAAAGCTCCTTCCAACAATAAAGCCAAGTTGCCAATATGTTAGGAAAAGACCTGAGTATCGGATTAAAAACTGTATACATCCAGGGTCCAATGTTTATAGCTGCCATTCAAGGAATAGGCCCCTAAATCTCTGATAGCCATTGGGGCTCAGAGAACTAAGTCAAAGAAGTAGTTAATGGGTTTGTGAGCAGTTGCCACAAGTATGCCACAAAGATTCAGTGCAGAAGGAGCAGGCAATGACACCCCACTCCAGTACTCTTGCCTGGAAAATCCCATGGACAGAGGAGCCTGGTAGGCTGTAGTCCATGGGGTCGCTAAGAGTCGGACACGACTGAGTGACTTCGCTTTCACTTTTCACTTTCATGCACTGGAGAAGGCAATGGCAACCCACTCCAGTGTTCTTGCCTGGAGAATCCCAGGGATGGGAGAGCCTGGTGGGCTGCCATCTATGGGGTCGCACAGAGTCGGACACGACTGAAGTGACTTAGCAGCAGCAGCAGCCCAGTTTCTGCCTGGAAAGACTGCATGGTTAACTACATATGTAGTTATGCATATATGTATATGCATATATGTAGCTGCTGCCTGGGGATCTGGCTTCTAATCAGCCTGCATCTAGGTGCTGACTGCAATCCTCCTCTTTAGGACACTAAAAGGTCTTGAGGTTCCTGGGACATCCTCAAGCACTGGCAGCCGCGAAGAACAAAGACAGTGGTCTGGACAATTAGAAAGGCTTGAGCAGTAACTAAGAGCCTGAACTAGGTTTACTGACAAGGTTCATGTCCTACATAAGACCAGTTTATAAAGATTGGAATAAATGATTGTTTTTGCCTTTGGGCAGAAACTAACACAGAGGGCTTCCTTGGTGGTCTAATGAGTAAGAAACTGCTTGCCAATGCAGGAGACATGGGCTCAATCCCTGTTCCAGGAAGACTCCACGTGCCACGGAACAACACAGCCTAGAGCCACAACTACGGAGCCAGCACTCCAGAGCCCACAGGACGCAACCACTGGAGGTCGTGCACCTGGAGCCTGAGCCCCACAAGAGAAGCGCCTCAGTGAGAAGTCCACGGACTGCAATGAAAGCAGCCTCTGCTTGCCACAGCTGGACAAAGTTCACGGGCAGCAATGAAAATCCAGTGCAGAAAAAATAAAAAAATAAAATCAAGAAACAAAGAAATGTATTTCAAACAAAAGAACAAGAAAAATCTTCAGAGACCAATATTAATAAAATAGAGATGAGCAATTTACCACATAAAGAGTTCAAATTAACAGTCATAAATATGCTCAACAAGGTAAGGAGTTCAAATACTGATCATGAGAATTTCACTAGAGAGAAAAGTATAAACAGAAATTGTAGTGCTAAAGCACACCGTTAAACTGAAAAATTCAATAGAGGCACAGCTAGAATAAGCAGAAGAAAAGATCAGAAAATTCAAAGAAAGCGCTATGGAATTCATCCAATTAAAGGGGAAAAGAAAAATAAATGAGAAAGAATAAAGATAGCTTAAGCGGTATATGGGACACCATCAAGCAGAGCATATTTATATGTGTGACTGTAATACACACACACACATTTATGTCAGAAAGCTAACACAAAGAAATAATGGCTGAAAAATACCTAACCTGGGAAAAGAAAGAAGACATCCAAGTCCAGGAAGCCTAAATAATGTCAGGATAAAACTAAAGAGACCCACAAGAAGATACATTATAATTAATTACATTATAATTAAATTGGCAAAAGTTAAAGAGAGAATCTTAAAAGCAACAACAACAACAAAAAATTACTATACAGAAAATAAAACCCTTAAGACTGCGCACAGATTTCTCAGCAGAAATCTTGGAGGTTTAAAGGCAATGGATGATATATTAATAGTGCTGGAAAAAAAAAAACAAAGACTCAACCAAGAATACTCCACCCATGAAAGCTGCCACTCAGAAAGAGAGAAGCAGTTTTCCAAAAAAAAAAAAAGAAAGAAAGAAAGCTGAACATCACTGAAATGACCTCAAAAACACATTAAAGAGAGTTCTTCAAGCTGAAATAAAAGAATTCTAATCAGTAATATAAAAACATATGAACATATAAAATTTGCTGGTAAAGGTAAGCATGCAAGTTACCTGAGAAAACTATAAGAATATAATGAAAGTGAAAATGAAAGTGCTAGTCATTCAGTCGTCTCCAGCTCTTTGCGACCCCATGAACTGCAGCCTGCCGGGCTCCTCTGTCCATGGGATTCTCCAGGCAAGAATACTGGAGTGGGTTGCCATTTCCTTCTCCAGGGGACCTTCCTGACCCAGGGATCAAATTGCAGACGGATTCTATACCATCTGAGCCATGAGGGAGGAAATATTACAATGGTGGTGGGTAAATATAATACTGGTATGAAGATTAAAAGGCAAAAGGACTAAAATAACTATAATAAAATTTGTTAATAGATATACAGTATAAATATGACACCAAAAACATAAAATTTGAGGGGACATGTGAAAATGTAGTGCTTTGTTCTGCATTTGAAGTTATCAGCTTAGACTGTTATTACTATAAGTTTATTTATTTATTTTTTTGGTAAGTATCATGGAAATCACAGGACAAAAACCTACTAGATACTTTAAGAAGTATAGAGAAAGAAATCAAGGCATGCCACTACAAAAAAAAATGATAATAATAATAATCAAATTGCAAAGCAAGAGATAAAAAGAAGCAGAAAAGAATAAAGGAACCGCAAGAGCCATAAAACAACTAATAGTATGGATGCAGTGAGTCCACATATACTTTACATGTAAAGAAACCGAATTCTCACATTAAAAGACAGATTCACTGAATAAATTATAAAGCTATTCCCACTACATGCTGCATACAGGAGACTCACTTCTGCTTTAAGGACACATTTAAGCTCACAGTGAAGGAATGAGAAAGGATATTCCATTCAAAAGGAAAACAAAAAAGGCAGATATAGCTATACTTATATCAGACAAAATAGTCAAGCAAATAGCGGTAATAAGAGACAAATAATATGATACAATCACAAAGGGGTCAATTCATCAAGGGCATAAAATCAAATATATATGTATATACCCAACTTCAGACCAACTAAATATGTATCGTAAACATTAACAAACCTAGAAACAAATAGACAGCAATATTATTATAGAATGGGACTTTAATACACAATTTTCAACAGTAGCTAGATCATCCATACGGAAAGCCAATTAAAAAATTTGTCTTAGCATACGTTAGACCAGATAGATCTAACAAATGTACACAGAAGAGTCCATCCAACAGGAGCAGAATCCACATTCCTTTCAAGAATATGGAATATTCTCCAAGTTAAGCCATGTGTTAGATCACAAATAAATCTTAATAAACTTAGGAAAACTGAAATAATATCAAGTATACTTTCCAACTACAATGTTACAAAACTAGAAATAAATAACAATAAAGAAATGCTACCGAATGACCAATGCCTAATGGAAGAAATTTTTTAAAAAAATACCTTAAGACAAATGAACATAGTAATACAACATGCAAACGTACTGAATGCAGCATAATTCTGTCTAAGAGGAAAGTCATAGTCACAAATGCCTACATTAAGGAAAAGGAGGTCTCAGTTAAACAACTATACTTTACATCTAAAAGTATCAGAAAAGGAAGAACACATTAGGCCCAAAGTTAAAATAGATGAAATTTAAAAAGATAAGAATGGGAAAAATTTAAATAGTGACTAGAAAGAAAATAGAAAAGGTCAATGAAAGTAATGCTTGTCTACTTTTGGAGGTTAGGGGGTGGAGACAGGAGGAGATAAAAGATGTGGTTCAAATTTTGCTCTTTAAGGTATCTCAAAATTATAGATAAAATTTATATCTATCTCCCTAAAATTTCAAAAAGTGTGAACATCTTCTAGGAACAGTGAGAAGAGTCCCCAGAAACTGCTTTCAGACCTGGGCCACCCCCAGAGCCCCCCACATCCCCCATGAAAATGGCTGAAAAACGAAGAGAATGACAAAGGCTTTGTGACTGTCCACAGATCTAAGCCAAACCAAGAGAACTTTCCAGGTGCTTCTTGGGACTCCCTTTCAGACGAGCTCCTCCTCAGAAGCTTTACCTGTCTGTGCTTCCCCGAACTCCTGAAAGTCTCCAGTGTTTGTAAGAGATGGTATCATCTAGCATCTGATGAGTCTCTCGGGCAGACCATAGATCTTGCAAGCGAAAACCTCTAACCAGACACGGTTGGGC
>SJYC01043040.1:0-14438 GCA_006408675.1 Madoqua kirkii
TTTTTTTTTTTTTGCAGGCAGATTCTTATAGCAACTGAGCTATGAGGCTACATGTCCACTCTTGAGACATTTTGAAAAGAAATAGTGACAAGTATTGCAGAGAAAAATTGGAATTCCTGATGGAATTTGGAAATGATGAAACAATAGTGATTGGTAGAAAAACAGTTAGAATTATACATGGTCATCAAGAACTATATGTGGTCTCGAAGGTGCACATGTCTATGTCAAGGTACTGGTAAGTGGTAAGTAAGATATTTGGAAATGTGGATAATTGTCAGAATTTATGTCTATAGTTTATGGCTACACAAAAATAGGAAAACTCTCTACCTATATGTAAGACTTGGGAGACTGCCTTGAGTCATGTGATAAAGGTGCTATCAAATACGTTTTGGGACATCAGGCCTACCTGGAGTCAAACTATAGGATCCATTTTTAGTGGCATTTAAGTGGAAACTAACATTCAACCTGAGGCCTGGAAGACACTTGAATCGTCTTTCTTAAGGTCTCAAATTTGGGTGGAGAAACAGGATGTCACACTCATCTTTAGATAACAATTCTAGCCAGCTTTGTTGGAAAGAGAGGGATCAGTTCAAATCTGAGCTGGAATTGAGTTTACAGACCTGGTGAGTAAAGTTCTGGGCAGTGGGAATAAATACATTCCTTATCTGTTAGTCATGTTCAGTTCAGTTCAGTTGCTCAGTCGTGTCTGACTTTGCAACCAAATGGACTGCAGCACTCCAGGCTTCCCTATCACCAACTCCCAGAACTTGTTCAAACTCATGTCCATTGAGTTGGTGATGCCATCCAACCATCTCATCCTCTGTCATCCCCTTCTGCCTTCAGTCTTTCCCAGGATCTGGGTCTTTTCCAATGAGTCAGTTCACATCAGGTGGCCAAAGTATTGGAGTTTCAGCACCAATGTTTCCAATGAATATTTAGGACTAATTTCCTTTAGGATTGACTGGTTTGATCTTGCAGTCCAAGGGACTCTGAAGAGTCTTTTCCAACACCACAGTTCAAAAGCATCAATTCTTTGGCGCTGAGCTTTCTTTATGGTCCAGCTCTCATATCAGTACATGACTACTGGAAAAACCATAGCTTTGACTAGATGCACCTTTGTCAGCAAAATAATGTCTCTGCTTTTTAATATGCTATCTAGGTTGGTCATAGCTTTTCTTCCAAGTAGCAATTGCCTTATAATTTTATGGCTGCAGTCATCCTCTACAGTGATTTTGGAGCCCCCCCCAAAATAGTCTCTCATTGTTTCCGTTATCTCCCCATCTATTTGCCATGCAGTAATGGGACCGGTTGCCATGATCTTAGTTTTTGAATGCTGAGTTTTAAACTAGCTTTTTCACTCTTTTCTATCACTTTTCATCATGAGGCTCTTCAGTTCCTCTTCACTTTCTGCCATAAGGGTGATGTCATCTGCATATCTGAGATTAGTGATATTTCTCCTGGCAATCTTGAGTGCAGGTTGTGCTTCATCCAGCCTGGCATTTTGCATGGTGCATATAAGTTAAATAAGCAGGGTGACAGTACACAACCTTGATGTACTCCTTTCCCGATTTGGAACCAATCTGTTGTTCTGTGTCCAGTTCTAACTGTTGCTTCTTGACCTGCATATAGATTTCTCACCAGGCAGGTAAGATGGTCTGGTATTTCCATCTCTTGAGGAATTTTCCAGTTTGTTGTAATCTACATAGTCAAACAATGGTTTGTGATCTACACAGTCACACAATGGTGTGATCACTCAACTAGAGCTAGACATCCTGGAAGAAGTCAAGTGGGCCTTAGGAAGCATTACTATGAACAAAGCTAGTGGAGGTGATGGAATTCCAGATGAGCTATTTCAGATGCGTGAAAGTGCTGCACTCAATATGCCAGCAAATTTGGAAAACTCAGCAGTGGCCACAGGACTGGAAAAGGTCAGTTTTCATTCCAATCCCAAAGAAGTGCAATGCTAGAGAATGTTCAAGCTACTGCACAATTGCACTCATCTCACATGCTAGCAAAGTGATATTCAAAATTCTCCAATCCAGGCTTCAACAGTCTGTGAACAAAGAACTTCCAGATGTTCAAGCTGGATTTAGAAAAGGCAAAGGAACTAGAGATAATTGTCACCATCTGTTGGATCATTGAAAAAGCAAGAGAATTCCGGTAAAATATCTTCTGCTGTATTGATTATGCCAAAGCATTTGATTGTAGATCACAACAAACTGGGAAATTCTTCAAGCAATGGGAATATCAGACCATTTTACCTGCCTCCTGAGAAATCTGTATGCAGGTCAAGAAGCAACAATTAGAACTGGAAATGGAACAACAGACTGATTCCAAATTGGGAAAAGAATATGTCAAGGCTGTATATTGTTACTCTGCTTCTTTAGCTTACATGCAGAGTACATCATGCAAAATGCCAGACTGGATGAAGCACAAGCTGGAATCAAGATTTCCAGAAGAAATATCAATAAGCTCAGAAAAGCAGATGGCACCACCCTTATGGCAGAAAGTGAAGAGGAACTGAAGAGCCTCTTGAAAGTGAAAGACTGGAGAGAAAGATGTGGCTTAAAACTCAATGTTAAAAAAACTAAGATCATGGCAACCAGTCCCATTCTTCACGGCAAATAGATAGGGAGACAATGGAAACAGTTTAATTTTCTTAATTTTCTTGGACTCCAAAATCACTGCAGATGGTGACTGCAGCCATGCAATTAAAAGACACTTGCTCCTTGGAAGAAAAGCTATGACCAACATAGACAGCATTTTAAAAAGCAGAGACATTACTTTGCCAGCAAAGGTCCATCTAGTCAAAACTATGGTTTTTCCAGTAGTCATGTATGGATGTGAGAGTTGGACCATAAAGAAAATTGGGCACCAAAGAATTGATACTTTTGCTCTGTTGTGTCAGAGAAGACTCATGAGAGTCCCTTGGGCAGCAAGGAGATCCAGCCAGTCAATCCTGAAGGAAATCAGTCCTGAATATTTATTGGAAGGATTGATGCTGAAGCTCTAATACTTTGGCCACCTGATGCAATAAATGGACTCACTGGAAAAGACCCTGATGCTGGGAAAGGAAGGCGGGAGGAGAAGGGGATGACAGAGGAAGAGATGATTGGATGCTATCACTGAGTTGATGGACATGAGTTTGTACAAGCTCTGGGAGCTGGTGATGGACAGGGAAGCATGGCATGGTGCAGTCCACTGGGTCACAAAGGGTTGGACATGAGTGAGCAACTGAGCTGAACATAGTCAAAGGCTTTGGCATAATCAATAAAGCAGAAGTAGATGTTTTTCTGGAATTTCCTTACTTTTTCAGTGATCCAATGGATGTTGGCTATTTGATCTCTAGTTCTTCTGCCTTTTCTAAATCCAGCTTGAGCATCTGCAAGCTCTTGGTTCACATACTATTGAAACCTGGCTTGGAGAATTTTGAGGATTACTAGCATGTGAGATGAATGTGATTGTGCAGTAGTTTGAACATTCTTTGGCATTGCCTTTCTTTGGTATTGGAATGAATACTGGCCTTTTCCAGTCCTGTGGCCATTGCTGAGTTTTCTAAATTTTCTGGCATATTGAGTGCAGCACTTTCACAGCATCATCTTTTAGGATTTGAAATAGCTTTTAGGATTGGAATATCATATAATCCAACAACTGAGCTCCTAGGCCTTTATCCCAGAGAAACACAGACTGTTCACAAAGAAACTTGCATGTGAATGTTTATAATAGCATTTTTCATAATAACCCTAACTGGAAGCAATGCAAATGTCCTTTAATGGGTGAACCATTAAAGTGTGTCCCATCTATACCGTGGAACACTCGGCAATAATAAAGAATGAGTTATTGATTCATGAATCACCTGAATTAATCTCCAGAGAGCTATACTAGGTGAAAAAAAGCCACTCACAATATAATAGATACGATACATCTCTGTAACATCCTAGAAATGACAAAATTATAGACATGGATAGATAGTAGTGATTGCCAAAGACTAAGGAAAGGGTAGATGTAGGACAGAAATGGGTGTGGCTATAAAAGGATCACATTAGAAATTGCTGTAGCATGAAAGTGTTCTGTATCTTGATGGTAACAATGTTGATATTCTGGTTGTGATATTGCTTTGCGAGGTACTGCCTTTGGAGGGAACTGGGTAAAAAGTAAATGAAATCTCTCCATATTATTTTTTAAGTGAAAGTTGCTCAGTTGTGTCCGACTCTTTGCGACCCCATGGACTGTAGCTGGCTGGGCTCCTCTGTCCATGGAATTCTCCAGGCAAGAATACTAGAGTAGGTTGCCATTTCCTTCTTCAGGGGATCTTCCCAACTGAGGGAGCAAACCCAGGTCTACCACACTGCAGGCAGATTCTTTACCATCTGAGCCACCAGGGAAACCCTATTATTTTTTAAAGAAACATATAAATCTACAATTATCTCAGAAAAAAATGCTTAATTAAAAACAAACAAAATTCAGTACATTGTTAAAAAACCAAAACCAAAATGATGATACTTTCATGGTGGTCCAGTGCTTAGGATTCCTTGCTTTCACTGCCAAGGGCTGAGGTTCAATCCCTGGTCTACAAACTAAGATCCCATAAGCCACACAGCTTGGCCAAAAAAATAAATAAATAACCTAACAAGCAAATTACATAAGTGTGTTGGAAACAAAAAAATCAAAGCCCAAAACAAAAAACAAGAAAGAATAACAGTACAAATTAATGAAATAAAGAACAAAAGGGCAATAGAGATGATTAACAAAAATTAGTACTTTGAAGATTAAGTTACACGTTTGACAAGACTGATCAAAGCAAAAAAGGAAAATGTGCAAATATAGACAAGAAAAAATGGCTATATGTACAACAGAAAATTTTTATATTTCTGAATTAAACATATATTGAAAAATCTAGATGAAATGGATAGATTCTTGGAAAAACTTCCAAAATATACAATGGAGAATTCCCTGGTGGTCCAGTGGTTAAGAATTGCCTTTCGATGTGTGAGACATGGGTTCGATCTCTGGTTGGGGAACTTAGAGCCCACATGTGCCATGGGGCAACTAAGGTGGCATGAACCTCAACTAAAAGAAACAGTGCCACAATTGGCAGAATAAAAAACAATCATACAGACCAAAATGTATTAAAGGAAATTGCAAAGAGAATCAGACACATGGCTCTCAAAACCCAGGTGTTTCTCAGGTAAATTCTAACAAATGTTGAAGGAACAGTTTATTCCTATCTTATACAAGCTTTTCTAGAGGGTAGAAAATGATAGAAAACCTTCCAGTTCAATGTGCAAGCCTTTTATAATTTTGATTTCCAAACCTGGTGAGACTAATTCAAGTAAAACAAAATTACAGACATTTTTTTATGAACACAGATGCAAAATTCTAAATATTGTATATATAAATCCAACTCTTATATTTAAAAAATACATCAAGAATGAATAGAATTTTTTCTCAGAATATAGTGATAATTCAACATAGGAAAAATTTATCAGGATAATTTGCTATATTAAGAGGAGAAAACTATATATTACCTTGATAGCTGCAGAAAATTTTTTTAATAAAGTTCAATATATATGATAAAAATTACAAGTTTTATAATTATAAACTAATAAAAGATTATTTCTTTAATTTGATAAATTGTTTACCAAGACCTTATAACAAATGCTATTCTTTTTTTTTAAGATTTTTTTTTTGATGTGGACCATCTTTAAAGTCTTTATTGAATTTGTCACAATATTGCTTCAGTTTTATGCTTTGGTTTTTGTCCTCAAAGCATGTGGAATCTTAGCTCCCCGCCAGGGATCAAACTTACACCTCCTGAATTGGAGAGCAAAGTCCTAACCACTGGACTACCAGGGAAGTCCTCCAAATGTCATTCTTAATAGAAAATTTTGGATGCATTCTCTTTAAGACTGGGAGCCAAAATAAAGATTCCCACTGTGATTGCTACAATTTGATGTGGTACTGAAGGTCTTGGCCTAATGCTATAAGGAAAGACTAAAAATTATTAGGTATAAAGAAAGGAAAGATATAACTGTCATTATTTGGAATTGCTACAATCATTGACTTTAAAACAGCAGAATAAACAAAACAATTGAAACTAAAACGAGGCTTTAGCTGGCTTGTCAGACATAAGTAAATGGCGTACTGGTTAATAGAATCTACCCTGTTAAAAGATTATCTTTGGACTCTCAGCCTTAAACCACAAGACAGCCTCCTCCAGGAGGAAATTTTGTACAGCTGCTAAAGGAATAAATGTTCTCAATGTAGTTAGGTCTATTTACTCTTAACCTACAATGAGTATTTTGAGGACAGGAACTTTGCTGTTGAGAGGGAAAGTTCATGAAGTCCCAAACAACTGATATTCCTTCAAGAATGGAGATATAAACTTCCAGTTGGAAAATAAATGAGTCATCTGCCAGGAGGAAATATATAGCATGGAGAACACAGTCAATAATATTGTAAAAATGTTGTATATGGCAAAAAGTAATTAGACTGATCACACTGGTCATTTTGCAATGTATAGAAATATTGAATCACTATGTTGTACACCTGGAACTAACATAGTGTTGTAGGTCAATTACACTTCAGTTAAAAAAACAAAACAAAACCATGATCAAATGGATGTGGAGGCAGAGAAGTTTGCCAAATTCCTTTTAGCAGCATCTTGTTCCTAAACATAATTAGATAAAGTTGTGGGAAAAAGTTGCATTGAAGTCTCACTCAGCTATAGTGTCTGTATTCCAGATCCCAAGTCCAGCTCAAATGCCATCAGACAAGACAGAAATCATCAAAGCATAACAAAAATGTGATGCTCTCTCTGCGGGTGGCATTGTGGGTCATTTTATTTTCTTCCTTATACTCTTATGTATGAATTACTTGTATAATAAAAAATGGCATAAAAAAAATGAAAACAGAGTCATCAATATGGAGATAAAAACAGGTGTTTGCCCAAGGGGAGCAGGGCTTGTAGAGGCAAAATAGTGGAAGGGAATTAACAGGTACAAACCTCCCATTATAAAATACAAGCCACAGGGATGTAATACATAGCATAAGGAATATGGTCAATAATATTTTAATAACTATGTTTGGGGAAAGATAGGTACTAAACTTATCATGGTGATTATTTCATAATGCACGCAAATGTCAAATCACTGTGTAGTACACCTGAGACTTACATAGTATTGAACATCAGCTATATTTCAGTAAAAAAGAAAACAAAATGCAGAACTCCTTTTTCAAAAAGCAGGAAAGAAATAGTGCTATTAAAAGTACTAAAATGTAGAGGTTTTTTCTTCCTTCCAGAATCTTCTTGATGTGTCCTGGAGTTTTTATTTAATGTTGGTCTAAGCAAAGAAAAATTAAAATAGTAAATTATTAGCTTAAATTTTATATTTGATATCATGCAGTAGCAGTTTTAAATGCAAATATCAGAGGGTTTTACTGCATGTAGAATTGGCGAAATTATATAGTTCTGCTTCTAAACTCATATATGCATATGCATTTTATTCTTACATGAGTAGTGGAAATACTGCAAAAGGTAACTCAACTGATTTTATTTCACTTCTTGATGAGCACATGTTCTACCAATATTCTTTGACTTACTGATAAATGAGAAAGGCCTGAAAGGAAAAGAACTATGGCTTGCCCTGTTTTTCCCTTTCCTTTTATGTCATCCGTTTTGGCAAGTCATTGGTTACTATAAGGAAGTCACATAAATAAGAATATGCTAGGGTTCTTCCATTGTCTGCATTTTTTTTATATGCATATGCATTTTATTCTTACATGAGTAGTGGAAATACTGCAAAAGGTAACTCAACTGATTTTATTTCACTTCTTGATGAGCACATGTTCTACCAATATTCTTTGACTTACTGATAAATGAGAAAGGCCTGAAAGGAAAAGAACTATGGCTTGCCCTGTTTTTCCCTTTCCTTTTATGTCACCCGTTTTGGCAAGTCATTGGTTACTATAAGGAAGTCACATAAATAAGAATATGCTAGGGTTCTTCCATTGTCTGCATTTTTTTATCTTGTTTTAAGTATTGTTTTATTTTCTTAACTAATAAACAAAAACTAGGCTTTGAATATAAATAAAATTCTTATTTTTCCAAGTGAAAATGCTGATGCTAGCTAAAGTTGATAATTTAAGAAAGCAGTACTAGTAGATTACTTAGAATTATGGTAGCAACCACCAGAGGAAATAGCAATCAGGAGGACTAGGAATGAGATGGTAGACTTTTCCTTATGTAGAAGTAGGCAGTAGAGTCTCTTAAGATGACTGGCTTACATACAGTATGATGTATAAAGTATATCAGGATTTTAAATGCCTTCAAGAGCTTGGTAAATCATCTTAAGTAAAGCCAAGCACATAAAACAAAAACCAAGAAAAGCCAATTGTATATATTAGTTGGGTGCCCAGGTAACTGAAAATTGTTTATTTATTTTTAAACAATTGTTTAAAACAGTTGTTTTTAAACAAACAACTTTTATCCTCAAGTGGAAAGTTCAGTTCAGTTCAGTTGCTCAGTCGTGTCCGACTCTTTGTGACCCCATGAACTGCAGCACACCAGGCCTCCCTGTCCGTCACCAACTCCCGGAGTCCACCCAAACCCATGTCCATTGAGTTAGTGATGCCATCCAGCCATCTCATCCTTTGTCGTCCCCTTCTCTTCCTGCCCTTAATCTTTCCCAGCATTAGGGTCTTTTCCAATGAGTCAGCTCTTTGGATCAGGTGGCCAAAGTACTGGAGTTTCAGCTTCACCGTCAGTCCTTCCAAAGTGGAAAGTAGCCATGTTCAAATGAGTTAAGAGATAAGTAAAAAGGAACTTTATTAAAAGTAAATAAATGTAACATATAACATGTACAAATGGCACATGGTGCCAAATTTATTTGCAGATAGTATTCCAAAGTTCTCAAGTTGCACCTTTGCCACAGCCTTGGCTAAATCTTTAACTAGTGCAGAATTCAGCTGTGCTGATCTTAGCATGCTCAGATGTGGCATACTTGTTCTTGATAGTCATGTGCTTTGTAAGCCCATGATTCACCATGACCGTATTTTTGCCAGGTGCTGCATAACAAAAAGAAGGGATTCTTCAGTGTATGACAGGTAATGCTGTAGAGATGGTGTCCATGCAGCATTATCAAGAATTTTCAGTGCTAAGCAAAAAGCTCCCACTGCAATCTGAGGAGGAAAGTACACCATATTGTAGTCCAGCATAGTTAGTTCCATCAGATATTTGGCCAGAGTATGTAGCTCAATATTAACCTCTCCAATCTTAAATGCTCTCTGAAGGAAATGCAGGGGTAGAGGGTGACCCTGACTAAAATTTACAGCTCTTAGAATCTTCATTTCTGTCTGATTTGGAACTTGGTGTAAATGTTGTCAGTCACAAAGGCAAAGTCACCGATTTCTGGAGGGTACGTTTCCTCGTATTTGCTTGCAACAAACATGGCAGTGACTCCAACCAGCTGCAACATCTTCTTGGGCGCACAAGTATCCTGCATGAACCGATCAATTTTGGAACAGTCATGTACATGTTCTCCTGCAGTAACCTGAATTTCATTTGACCTGCACTAGCCAGTCAATTAGGATGGCTCTTGTGTTTCTGGTGACTTCACGATCCATTGGGTATTTTGGTTTGACTGCTTGCTCTTTCCTCAAGTTATCTCAGATAAGCATAGATAGATATCTTTTACGTATTCACTACAGAGTTTTGGATCCACTCCGTCTTCTGCATCCACATCACTCACTGCAAGAATTACATCCAAGAAAGCCTGACACAGATATTCTTCTGCAGGCACACAGCCAGATGTTGCCATGGGGCTTGGAGAGGGAGTATCAACCAAAATGGGCTCAGGGGAAAGTTTCTCTTCCTTAACAGGCTCCGGTTTTGTCTCCGGCCCCAGCTGGGGCTCCGGCACAGGTACAGGAGCCTTTTCCAGAGGTTTTGCTACTTTTTTAGCAGTAACTTTTCCTGCAGCTAAAGTTTTTGCTTCCTTTTTCAGGGGCAGTTTGGCCTGTGGGGCTGTTCACTGATTTTGTTACGGATGTCTGCAAGAGCTGTGGGCCTCAGTCCAGGCTTAGAGGTTGCAACAGTAGCCACAGGCAAGGGCTTTGCCCCGCCACACTGATCTTCGGCTTGTTTTCAGCGTTAGTCTTTGTGTTTCTGGTGATCCGAAGCACCATGGCTGCTTCTGCATCGGGCAGAAGCTCAGTGAGGAGAAGGAGAGCACTGGAGCCCCAGATCAGCCTGGAACTTGATGGTTGCTCCACAGGCCAGTCCACTGTCTGCATTTAAAAAGATTTTTTGTATTTTGGGCTATGGTGTGTCTTCACTGTTACACATGGGCTCACCCTAGTTGCAGTGTGCAGGCTTCTCACTGCAGTGGTTTCTCTAGTTGGGGAAGGATTCTAGGCATGAGGCTTCAGCGGTTGCAGTAGGTGAACTCAGTGGTTGGTGGCACATGGGCTTAGCAGCTCCTCAGCATGTGGGATCTTCCTAGACCAGGGACGGAACCTGTGTCCCTTGCATTGCAAGGGGGATTCTAAACCACTGGACCATCAGAGAAGCCCTGCATTTCTTAGAATGCCATTGCCTTCTTTCTGTGTTAGAAGCAAGTTTTGGTTTGAACAGAAAGCACACCCTGTTGGGATAGTCAGTGCCCCTGCTTATGCAGTTGTAGACATCATGAGTTTGCCTTGTACTGGCTTTGAGTCTTGTGAATTAAGGGGCATAATAGGTCCATCGGAATTCACTACCTGTGTAGTACTGCAGAGGTTGTACGGGAATGAGACAGCAAGGAACACCATCTGCTCATAAAGTTACTAAGAATTTTAAGGCAATTCTCTGGTGGTCCAGTGACTTGGCGCACTCACTTCTAGGACCCAATTCCATCCCTGGTCTTGGAATTAAGATCCAGCAAGCCCCTTGGAACAACCAAAAAAATAATAAATAAAAATTTAATGCTGGCAACAACCCAGCATTAAATTAAATTCTCAATATAGAGTCTTGTGCATAGGACATACATACACCCATGGAGGTGGCCCTGGATGTAATAGAAGGTGGTAAGAATGGTTGTAGACACCAATTACCATATCCAGTATAGTGCACTTGTAAACAGGTGAGCAAGGAATGTGGATGGAAGGTGAGGGGGAAGAAAGAGGAGAGGAACTGAAAGAAGCTAAGAGAAACACAGAGAGAGAAAAAGAGAAACTGGTGTTGACTTCCTAGTTCTGTGAGGCCAAGTTCTACCTCGTGTGTCCTGCTGTTTACCAGCACTACATTGGGCAAGGCAGAGAAAATGGAGCCCCACTGGTAGTTCATGCTGTGATTTGGGGTGAACTAGAAAAAGATGCCCCTTTCTTAAGATACTTTACTGCCATCTGTTGGGAATCTGTCATAATAACTGTGTGAATGAATAGGGACCACAATGAATGGTATCTGTTGGGCAGAGCTCAGTCTGTATACTTGTGAATGACAGCCCTGCCTATTACCCTCAGGGTCCTCAGGAGTCAGAGGCACAAATGGGGATAGCTTACAACCTGAGCTTAGCAAACTTAGTGGGTAGCAGGCAGCAGTTGAGACAACAGGCCAACAGGTGTCCCAGGCACACCTCTGAATAGCAGCTTCAGAGACATTCAGTTGAGAATCAAAACCAGTTCTTCACTTTATATCGCCTTGCCCCAGGAGCTTATGAAAATTATCTTGGTGAAGGTTTTTGGCCAAAACACAAAGTCTAGTGGAGGAGAGTAATATTTTTATCTAGGAGAAGCCTGTGCAGGCTAAAAACCCCACCAAGCTTCCTTTTCTTTTGCTTTTCGCTAGAATTACATTAACTTGTTGCAGTCTACATATCTTGTGTTAATTAGAAGGTCTGAAATAAGATTAATATATCTTTTATTAATAAAAAATGGGAAAACTATGCAGTTTGTTTCAGAGATATCTTTCTAATTATAGGGTATCTGAGGTGGGAAAGCAATAAAAGGACTCTGAAAGTTGCAGCTATTGGAAACTGTACTTTTCTGTAAAACTAGGTAAGCCAAAGACTTGAGAGAATAAGTCTGCCGAGGTCACTTCATCCGAGCACATTGCATAGTGGGGATTCTAACCCGGGTTTCCTGGTTCCTGAGTGTCGTTCACTGAGTGTTTCCAGTCCCCAGGAGCGGCATCTGCATCTTTCTTCCTCCTCCTCCCCCTCCTCTTCTTGAAATTTCATGAACTTTTATTCAGGCTCAGAAAAACCCAAACATTTCTTTAACATTTGCTAAAATCTATTGAACATTGTGAGTGTATTGCATTGAACAGCAATTATTAATAATTCTTTTGCAAGCTCCACAGTTACCAGCAACCCAATAATATCTCTTCTTTGTCCACAGAGTACATTAAACTGTACTCTTAAGAGAACATCTCGGGAATTTCCTGGCTGTCCAGTGGTTAGGACTCAGCGCTTCCACTGCAAGGAGGGCATGGGTTTGATCCCAGGTTGGGGAAATAAGATCTGGTATACTGTGTGGCACAGCCAAAGAAAAAAAAGGAACATTTTCTTATGTGTGAATAAAAACAAAGAGGTCCCCAAATATAAACTAGGACATAATTCTGTGAGTTTTTTTAGAAACTCAGTTTGATTATAGTTAATATTTGATGTGTTAAAAGTCTTGTGCTGTTTAAGTCTGTCAATTCATCATTATAAATTTAATCATTTCAACGATTAAATTTCTTTAATTTTTATATGTAATTACTCTTACATGTTTTTTTGTCTGCCATACTAAAGACAAATTGACATAAACTAGCAAACTGATAGTGTGACACTGGTTTTGTTCATAGCTGAAAAAATACTAAATTATTCAATTGTCAATTGTACAGACTTTTTCCTATTTTCAAATTAAGGTATGGTTTACAGTAAAATTCACTTTTTTGGTGTACAATTCTGTAAGTTTTGACAAACATACACAATTATGTAACCGCCATCACAATTAAGATATATAACAGTTTCATCACCTCCCCCTACAAAATCTTTGCAAGCTCAGCCACAGTTAAATATATCTTCCTCTTGGGATCTGGTCCAAAGACCTTTCACTTCCCCTCAGCAGACCATCTGGGCTTTCTCAGAAAGCTCTTGGCGCTCGAGTTGATGGGAATAGTAAGGGCTGTGTTCACAGCCTAAGGGATGCAGCACATATAAGGTCATCCACCCAGACTCTCAGGCTTCCTTGCTGGCTCAGATGGTAAAGAATCTGCCCGCAGTGCAGGAGACCGGGGTTTGACCCCTGGGTCAGGAAGATCCTCTGGAGTAAGGAATGGCTATCCACTCTAGTATTCTTGCCTGGAGAATTCCATGGGCTGAGGAGACACATGGGCTAAAGTCTATGGGATCTCAGTCGGACACGATTGAACGACTAACACTTAGACTTTCACCCAGGCTCTCAAAAGACTCTCAACCTAGGAAGATAGAAAGGAAGAGGGGAGAGAAGGGACCACCAGTGAGTCACTCCTAGGTTTGTCAAGAGCCTCGGCTTATCTGATCTAGCAACTCGCTCAGCCTTCTCAGATATACACAACACACACACACCCATACGTGCACACACTCACACACAACACACACATACAATTATTAACGCATGCAAATATGAAGATACATCTAAAATATTTAAGTGCCTACACATACATGACCAACTCTGTAAATGTAAATAAACAGACACATACATAGATAAACTCGATCATAGATAAACGCACATGATCATGCACAACTTCTGGGAATGTTGCACCACTGTGAACATTATCGGCAATTTGCTCTTCCTGTTGCTCAACTTTATACCTCCTCAGGCCATGGGGCAGGACATGTTGCTTGCTGCTGACTCTTTGGGGCTTCTTGGTTGCTGTGACTGATGGTGGCTAAATGTGATGTCTGATTTTCAACCAATTTAGAGCTCTTGCATCAACAAGTGATATGAGGAGCCTGATGCTGGTTATGAATGAGGTATTGGGGCTGGTGGGACAGCAGGGCATGGATCTGTGTACAGAGGAACCTGACTGCCTGAGATGTTGTGAGTGTGTCACTCTATACCCAGCATTTTCTTGTGTTAAGAAAGCTTGTATTGGGACTTCCGTCAAAGATGGGCTCGATAAAGGACAGAAATGGTATGGACCTAACAGAAGCAGAAGATATTAAGAAGAGCTGGCAAGAATACACGGAAGAACTGTACAGAAAAGATCTTCACGACTCAGATAATCATGATGATGTGATCACTAATGTATAGCTAGACATCTTGGAATGTGAAGTCAAGTGGGCCTTAGAAAGCATCACTATGAACAAAGCTAGTGGAGGTGATGGAATTCCAGTTGAGCTATTTTAAATCCTGAAAGATGATGCTGTGAAAGTGCTGCACTCAATATGCCAGCAAATTTGGAAAACTCAGCAGTGGCCACAGGACTGGAAAAG
>SJYC01043041.1:0-31723 GCA_006408675.1 Madoqua kirkii
AACAGGGAAAGTAGGCAGGAAGCCCCACTGTGGAGAGCTCAGCTATTTATATTCTTGGTTTTCCATTGCCTTCCTTCTACAAGTATATTAGAGAACCACTGGAGAGAGAAAACTATGAAGTGTTGCTTTTTAGAAATGACTGTGAAAGCTTTTACCACTGCTATACCCTAAAGAGCCTAAGCTCTATACTTTTTGAAATTCCATTGGTAGTTTTTATAAAATATTAACTTTTTACCTAAGTTTTCAATCCAATTCCAAAGAAAGGCAATGCCAAAGAATGCTCAAACTACCGCACAATTGCACTCATCTCACATGCTAGTAAAGTAATGCTCAAAATTCTCCAAGCCAGGCTTCAGCAATACGTGAACCGTGAATTCCCTGATGTTCAAGCTGGTTTTAGAAAAGGCAGAGGAACCAGAGATCAAATTGCCAACATCTGCTGGATCATGGAAAAAGCAAGAGAGTTCCAGAAAAACATCTATTTCTGCTTTACTGACTATGCCAAAGCCTTTGACTATGTGGATCACAAGAAACTGTGGAAAATTCTGAAAGAGATGGGAATACCAGACCACCTAACCTGCCCCTTGAGAAATCTGTATGCAGGTCAGGAAGCAATGGTTAGAACTGGACATGGAACAACAGACTGGTTCCAAATAGGAAAAGGAGTACATCAAGGCTGTATATTGTCACCCTGCTTATTTAACTTCTATGCAGACTACACCATGAGAAACGCTGGACTGGAAGAAACACAAGCTGGAATCAAGATTGCTGGGAGAAATATCAATAACCTCAGATAGGCAGATGACACCACCCTTATGGCAGAAAGTGAAGAGGAACTCAAAAGCCTCTTGATAAAAGTGAAAGAGAAGAGTGAAAAGTTGGCTTAAAACTCAACATTCAGAAAATGTAGATCATGGCATCCGGTCCCATCACTTCCTGGGAAATAGATGGGGAAACATTGGAAACAGTGTCAGACTTTATTTTTGGGGCTCCAAAATCACTGCAGATGGTGACTACAGCCATGAAATTAAAAGACGCTTAGTCCTTGGAAGAAAAGTTATGACCAACGTAGATAGTATATTCAAAAGCAGAGACATTACTTTGCCGACTAAGGTCCATCTAGTCAAGGCTATGGTTTTTCCTGTGGTCATGTATCGATGTGAGAGTTGGAGTGTGAAGAAGGCTGTATGGATATATGCCTGTTGATGGACACTAAGTTTGTTTTCATATCTTGGAAGTTGCAAATAATGCACCTTTTCAAATTAGTGTTTTTGTTTTTTTCAGATATATACTCAGGAGTGTAACTGCTGAGTAGCTGTACTTTTAGTTTTCTGAGGAACTTCCATACTGTTTTATGCAGTGGCTGCATCAATTTTCATTCTCACCAAGAGTGGACCAAAGTCCTCTTTCTCCACATTTCTGCCACCATTTGTTGTGTCCTTTTGACGATATTCAGATATAAGGTGGTACTTCATTGCGGTTTTGATTTGCATTTCCCTGATGATTAGTGATGTTGAGCATATTCCCAACTGTCTGTTGGCCACCTACATCCCGTTTTGGAAAAATGTCTTTTCAGATCTTTTGCCCATTTTTAGTAGGGTTGTTTATTTATTTATTTTTTTAGTTGTATGAACTGTGTATATATTTTAGATATTAATGCTTTTCAGTCATATCACTAGCAAATGTTTTCTCCTGATTCAATGTATTGTCTGAATGTTTTTTCCATCTTCAACATTAACATGGCTAAAAAATATAAATATAAATATATATATTTATATATATATTTTATATATATAAAGTATAGTGGCTAAAAGCATAGACAGTATGCAAATCATGAAAGTGTAGATATTTTTATAAATTCTTTTAAATGCATACTGATATGATAGCTGTCACAATACAATGTAACAAAATTGTTTAAAATGAAATCTAAGAAAACTAAACATGACTAGAGCCATCTCATGGGAAAAACCCAAGTGACTGCTTTGGCCACCCCAGTAATACAGCCACCATGGAAAACATTACGGAGTCTTCTCACGAAATTAAATATAGAACCAAAATATGATTCAGCAATCTCACCTCTGGATCTATATCCAGAAGCAAATGAAAAGAAGTAAAGGAAATGAAACCATAATCTCAGAAAGATACCTGCACCCTCATATTCCCTGCATTACTATTCACAATAGCCAAGGTGTTGAATCAGTCTAACTGCCACGAGTTTGAAAGAATAAAGAAAATGTGATGTATAAAGTAGCATATTATTCAGCTTTAAAAAGAAGGAATCCCTGCCATTTCGAAGCTGAATGTACCTGAAGACTATTAAGTGAAATAAGCTAGAGAAAAACAAATATTACATGGCATCACTTGTATGTAAAATCTCGAAAACAGAAATTCAAACTCAGAAACAGGATGCTAGTTGCCAAGGGCGAGGAGTAGAAGAAATTTGGAGAGGCTGCTAAAAGAATATAAATTTTCAGTTATAAGATGAATAAGATCTTTTGTTCTCCTGCATGACTTTGTGACTATAATTGATAACACTGAAATTTGCTAAAGGAGTAGAACTTGTATTCTTATAAAAAATGATAAATATCTAACGTGACAGGTGTGCTAATTACTCCAATTGCAGAAAAATTTTCACAAATGTATGTCAAATCATCATATTGTATGCTTTAAAATATTATAATTTTATATGTCTTTTATACAGAAGTAAAAGTGAAAAAATGACATACTAGAAAATACACAATATTTACTTAAGCCACAGGGTAATATATATAATATTTTAGATGTATATAGAAAATAAGAAAGAAAACTTAGAAACAACTCGTGTTAAATCTTGAAATAAATAATAAAACAAATAGATTTTTCTCTCTTAATCATGACAGGCATAGAGCACACAATTGTCGTTAGCAGTATTTAAACATGAAAAACTCTGCTTATCACTTTGTGTCTATTTTACTTTTGCTGCTAACATCTGTATCTTACATTTTATAGTGAACATTCTAGGCAAGATTTCTAGGTCAGCTATCAAATGTTTAGATATTTACCTTGCCTTATCAAAATATGATTTTTGGACACTTCCAGACAAAGATTGCAGTGGAAGAGGAGATATTTTAAGCCAAATGATACTTTACAATAAACTTAAGTATATTTCCCTTGAGCAGACATAGCAATACAAAGAATTTTACACCAACAGAAGAATCAAAACCAAGCTCTCCTAAACTGTAGAGGGTGCATGTCCACAGACACACACTGTTATTGAATTGCCCACATAACTTCCTCTCAGGCGTGGTGAGCTCCCAGGCTGAGTGCTGGATGGACTCTCAAAATCATGGCTTGAGCCCCTTCTAAAGTAAAAACAGTACTCTGAAATTGTAAATATAGAACAACTTAATCAGAGCCAACAAGCCACAATAATATAGGTTTGGACAGTCACAGTTTAAAAACTATGACAAGAAAATCTTGATCTTTAGCCTTCCTCACGTTAGCCAACAGACAGTAGTTAATCCTTATATCCCTATAGCAGTGAAAAAAAAAAATGAAGGAAGAATATTATTTGGTAACATATATTACCCAAGCATCCTGTATTTTAAATGACCTTAGGTTGACTAGATAATCATTTGGTTGGATAATGATGGTACACCCATATGTCTTTAACATATCTAAAAGTAAATGCCCTGTGATCTTGTAAGCCAAAGTTAAATATATTTGCAAGAATGCTTTACTGGATCTTACATTCTCCAGAATGTGAGTTCTCAGCCTTTCAATAAGCTATCATCTTCCTCCCAACCCCAAATTTTCAGGCTTAAAGAATGGTGCCCCAAAATGAAAGCTACAATTGTCAACCAGTTTCAGAATAGGAAGATAAACATATTCCCAAGGTTATATATGTTTGCTGAAGTCTAGATTTTGATTAGATGCCATCAAAATCATTCTCTGTGGCATGATTTTGGAAGGCAGAGATACTTCCACTTTACACAAGCTGTAGAAAAGCTAGAGGAAAAGACTCAAGAGAGTGTTGATCCACTAGGTAGGTAAAGGTCAACACCTGGTTCTCACTTCACCACATTCAAGGATCCATATGTAATTATCAGTAACAGCAGGCATGGCCTTCTTGAGATTGCTGCTACTACTGCTGCTAAGTCATTTCAGTCATGTCCAACTGTCCAACCCCATAGACGGCAGCCCACCAGGCTCCCTGTCCCTGGAATTCTCCAGGCAAGAACACTGGAGTGGGTTGCCATTTCCTTCTCCAATGCATGAAAGTGAAAAGTGAAAGTGAAGTCTCTCAGTCGTGTCCGACCCTCAGCGACCCCATGGACTGCAGCCCACCAGGCTCTTCCATGCATGGGATTTGCCAGGCAAGAGTACTGGATTGGGGTGCCATTGCCTTCTCCGGGCCTTCTTGAGACTAAAGGCATTTAATTCCTGTCATGTTTGTCTCTCTAATTTTATTTCTAGTCATCATGCTCAACAGTAGAATCTAGATGGAGTTAGAATAAGATCATAGAAGCTTAAAAAGCTGCATTTAGGGCAAGAATACTCAAATTTATTATAGGTTGGCATTAGGTATTTGCTTTCTGCTGATGTCGGGAAGTTTGGTAAATTTTTTTTCTACATTAATAGTTGGAAGAAGGCCCAAGGGTTTCCTGGACTCAGAACTGTTTAGTAAGCAGGGATTTTTGTGCTGCATGTTAATAAAATGTACAACACTATTGTTTCATTTGGGCAACTGCTCAAAAGAGATGAATAATGAGCTGCTTTCTAGGTAAGAGTCCTTGAGTTGCTGTTGAAGATCCTCTAAAGCTCAGGTTGCTAAAATTTATTCTTAAAGCCATTCATTTGAGAAAAATCTTAACCAAGTTGTTGTTATTCAGTCGCTCAGTCATATCCAACTGTGACCCCATGAACTGCAGTACGCTAGGCTTCTCTGTCCTTCACTATCTCCCCGAATTTGATCATACCCAGGCCCACTGAGTTGGTGATACTATTCACCATCTCATTCTCTATTGTACCCTTTTGCTCTTGCCCTCAATCTCCCCAGCATCATGGTCTTTTCTAATGAGTCAGCTCTTCAGATCAGAAGGTCAAAGTACTGGAACTTCAGCTTCAGCATCAGTCCTTCCAATGAATATTTAGGGTTGATTTCCTGAATGAGGTGCCTGGTGGCAAAAGTAAAGCCTGATGCTATAAAGAACAATATTGCATAAGAACCTGGAATGTTAGGTCCATGAATCAAGGTAAATTGTATGTGGTCAAGCAGGAGATGGCAAGAGTGAACACAGACTTTTCAGGGACCAGTGAATTAAAATGGATGGGAATGGGTGAATTTAATTCAGATGACCATTATGTCTACTACTGTGGGCAAGAATCCCTTAGAAGACATGAAGTAGCCCTTATAGCCAACAAAAGAGTCCAAAAGGCAATACTTGGGTGCAATCTCAGCAACGACAGAATGATCTCTGTCCATTTCCAAGGCAAACAATTCAACATCAATGTAATCCAAGTCTATGTCCCAACCACTAGTATTGAAGAAGCAGAAGTTGAACAGTTCTCTGAAGACCTACATGACATTCGAGAACTAACACCAAAAAAAGATGTCCTTTTCATCATCGGAGATTAGAATGCAAAAGTAGAAAGTCAAGAGATACCTGGAATAACAGGCAAGTTTGGCCTTGGTGTACAAAATAAAGCATGTCAAAGGCTAACAAGAGTTTTGCCAAGAGAATGCACTGGTCATAGCAAACACCCTCTTCAAACAACACAAGAGATGACTCTACACATGGACATCACCAGATGGTCAATACTGAAATCAGATTGATTAACCAAAAGGGAATTACAAAAGCAAAAGTTAGTTGTAATTTAGTATTTTACAAAAGTAAATTAGTTATCAGATTTTATTATTATTAAAGGTAAAAATAAACTTTATTTTTTATTTACCTTGTGAAAAATCCTAGTAAAGAATCGTTAAAAATTAATTTTAAGATCTTTCCTATGCTCAAGGCAATAGATGATCACCACTCTAATCATAAATGTTTTTCTGGCTTGATGCTGGCTCTATTCTCCATCAAATCACATGTTCATAAATATAGGCTTCTAGCCAGAGTCACTTTTCTCATCTGTAGAGTTTTCCTCCTTATCTACTTCAAAAAAGTTTTATAAATTGGGAAACAAAAGATAAGAAATTGCTATTATGTTGTGAATTTATAAAAAATATATTGTATTACAGTATCTTAAATGTGTCCTAAAATGAACCTGAAAATAAACTCCTTATCAAAATCTAAGAGCAAGGTTCTAAAAACTACTTGGGGATGAGTAATTCAAGGCTAGATGATAAAAACAGATCAAATTCCCCTTTCCTTTATAACATTATAGTATTTTCATAACTATTTTTATAACAACATAATACTGTAATTACTCTAATGGCATTTTTAGCTAACATGTATTGAGCAGTTTTTTAATGTACCAGGCACTCTTATGAGTATTAATACTTTATATTCATTAACTTAACTGATCCTGACCATAGCTCTGTGCTACACACTCTAACATAGGAAAACCAAAACAAAGAAGAAATTAAATAACCTGCCCAGAGTTACAGAGCTGGTAAGAGAGACCTAGATTTTGAACAAAACAGAGCTGCTCAGAGTCTTGGCTCTTAACTACTCTGTTGTAACATCTCTTTTAATTTCATGACTTTCATAGACATGAACAAAATTATGTGTCATAAAGATTTTGAAAACTCTTGTGCTATTACTCAATTATCACCCTTTCTAGTTTCCACAGATATATTCAGATATCTCCCTGACACCCAGGGATTTATGGTCCAAGGGCTATCAGTAAACCTCAGGCCCAACACACGTCCTCAGCTCCAGTGAAATATCTTAGTCCCTTCCCATCCACACCAATACACTGGAGTGTGAAGCTTAAGGCCCATACTGATTGAATTTTACTTTGCTTTTCTTCCCTGAGCCTTTAACACAAGCTCTTTATTCTTTCTTTGCCATATGTTTTACCTGATCTTTCTTCTCTCAGTGCTGAGGTGTCCTTTATTTACTTGTTTATTTATTTTTTTGGCAATCATGACTAAGAGGCCTGGCTCTCAATACTCAGGTGTTAGAATAGAAATTCTTTTGATTAAATATATTTATATATCTATATTCCCACATCACAGTTTTACTATAAAAGGTCCACTCCACTAGAGAACCAATAACTATAAAAGCTATCTCCCATGATTAAGAATCTAAGGATGGTATAAGTTGATGACCTTAGCAGTTCCTAAAATTTCAGACTTTCTGAATTTGGCAGTAGTATGGACGCTGTTTCTGGCGGGGCCAGTAGTCACCAGTATTTTGACAGGTGAGCTAGTCTTTCCCAGGGATAGCCTGTGTACGTGCAAACAGAAAGGCTTTAATACTGGAACTGCCTCAGAGGAAGAGAGTATAGGTGAGAAATTATGGGATTACCCTAGACAGATTATAAAAGGAATATAGAAGACCACATCTTCATGAGATGGAGAAAAGATTCTCCACAGATTCTACCAAAATAAGGGCAAAGATCCAACAAAGCCGGAAAGAATCATTCTTTTACCAGACGAGCAAATGTAGAATTTTGATTCATTTAATGTACTCTGAGGATGGCATCTTTTACCACTTTTATTTAAAGAGGACCCCTTTTAGATGGGAGAAAATCAGTTAATTATGGTCAAAAATAGGCTGACTACATTAAGGTTTTAATAAAACATTCTAGAGCTCACAGGAAAAACAAAATTCAATCAACTTCTAAGTATAAAGAAGTCCACAGAGTAACAATTTGTAGCAGGTTAAACATCAAATAAAAGACCAACCAATGATCTGATAAAACAATACAGGTTAAACCTTATTTAAAAGATGGCCTATCCTGAGAATTTAAACCTCTTTGAAAATAAATTAATATTTCGAAGTCCATGTGACAGCATTCCCACTGTGCATGAAAACACACGTGCGGCTCCTGCGGTATGGGCTACATCATGCTGCCACTCTCAATCTCCTCTGCTCTACTGGGTCACGACCTCTAAAGAAACATATGAAGGAAGGGATCTCAAAGTCAGGTTACATTTTAAATGACCTTTGATAAGCACTATGTCTAAAGCAATCTATTTCCATTTTTAGCTAAAATAGTGCTGATATTCGCTTTGCCAAGATTTTGACTAATCAGAGCTGGCTGTTTTCTAAGAGAATATAGTTTAAATTTAATGATATGTTTGATTTTCCTCATGGGCCTTATCCTGCTGGAAGGTATGATGGCACAAATCACACCTTATAACATGAATACGTTTCCTGTGCAAGCCATGCATGACAGAAAACATTCCAGAGTGGTGAAATGACCTGTTTGAATCAAGTATCTGGGTGAGGTCACCATGCTTTATTTCCATATAACAGCACCTTGATTTTTTTAAAAAAGAATTATAAAGATATTTAAATTTTGATTTGGAGATTATAAGAAAATTTTTTATATTTTAATATTTTACATTCAGCTGACCTGTCAACTTGTACACCAAATGTTTTAATGAACCAGTTGTTATATCTAGAAAACAGAATCCATCAAACAACCTGGTTATTTCCAGTTCAGTAATGTGCACCTTTATATCGCTTTTCAAACAGCCCTAAGAAATAGACTAATAGAGTATATATAGTTTTGCCTATAGCCTCTGGGTCATAGGAAAAACTATGAGCAGACGGCTAATCTGATCACCTTTAAGTCTGATTGTCTAGCAATCTCACATCAATTCTCAAGATGGTTGAAAAGAAAATTTCAGTTTAGTGACATATCGTCTTGTATGAAGACAATTTTATCAAACTCTACTGAGCAAGCACTATCCAGCCCACTCACTTTAAAAGATGTTAGATGCTTATGGATATGTTTCATGGAATCATCACAGTATCTGTTATGGGAATTGGTAATGTGACCTAGGTTAAAAAAAAAAAAAACTGTTTATAATCTAATGAGTGGAGGGAGAAATTCAAGTCTATTATTGTTTAAGGGAAATACACCAGGAGACAACTGCAACTGTTTAATTAGAGTAACTGTCTCTCTCATCTAGTGGTTATTTAAATATAGCAAATGTAACTATCTGGATTTAACTTCAAGACAAGAAATTTGTCAAGCACTGATTCTCAGAATTAAAATAATTCAAAAATTTCTGTATTCAATTTTGTTCATAAAACTGTCTCACTCTGAGTGTATTAATTTTTATATGATTCTAAATATAATGAATACCCCTTTATTTAAATGATTATAGAATAAACCAGAGAATCAGAGAAAGCAGTTATTCTGAAGGCCATAAGGAACAATAATAACAACCAACTAATAATAACAATAGCCAACTACTGTACTTCACTGGTGTCTCAGTCTGCCTGCAGTGCTGGAGATTCTGGTTCTATCCTTAGGTCAGGAAGATCCCCTGGAGAAGGAAATAGAAACCCACTCCAGTATTTTTGCCTGAAAATCCCACAGACAGAGGAGCCTGGAAGGCTACAGTCTGTGGGGTCGCAAAGAGTAGGACACGACTGAGCAACTTCATTTTAATTAAGAATATTAAGAAGGCTTTCTTATCTCTTCTTCCTGTTCTCTGGAACTCTGAATTTAACTGGATATACCTTTCCCTTTCTCTTTTGCCTTTTGCCTCTCTTCTTTTCTCAGCTTTTTGTAAGGCCTCCTTGGTCAACCATCTTGCCATTCTGCATTTCTTTTTCCTTGGGATGGTTTTGCTCACTGCCTCCTGTACAATATTGTGAACCTCAGTCCATAGTTCTTTAGGCGCTCTGTCTACCAGATCTAATCCCTTGAATCTGTCACCTCCACGTATAATCATCAGGGATTTGATTTAGGTCATACCCGAATGGCCCAGAGGTTTTCCCGACATTCTTCAATTCCAGTCTGATTTTGGCAATAAGGAGATCAAGATCTGAACTACAGTCCGCAAAAGGTTTTGTATAGAGCTTCTCCATCTTTGGCTGCAAAGAAAATAATCAATCTGATTTTGATGATGACCATCTGGTGATGTCCATATGTATAATCATCTCTTTTGCTGTTGGACGGTGTCTGCTATGACCACTGTGTTCTCTTGAAAAAAACTCTCACTGATTCTGAAGCTGAAGCTCCAATACTTTGGCCACCTCATGAGATGAGCTGACTCATTAGAAAAGACCCTGATGCTGGGAAAGATTGAAGGCAGGAGAAGCAGGAGACAGAGGATGAAATGGTTGGATGTCATCACCAACTCAATGGACACTGAGTCTGTGTAAAGTCCGCGAGATAGTGAAGGACAGGGAAGCCTGGCGTGTTGCAGTCCATGGGGTGGCAAAGAATCGGACATGACTGATCAACTGACCAAACAAACAAACGAAGATTACAATTGTTAAACAGTTCCAAGAAATGCAAAGGCATAGTGGAACAGTCAATAATATTCATCACGAGTATCTAAAGTCTTCACAACATGTTTAAAATCTGTCTCTTATACACATCTAGATGTGTATAAGAGACAGGCCCACAGCAGGGCAAAGAGAGCTCCAGGGCAAGTCCCAACAGACTAGGAACGGCCACAGGAGATTTAAGTCTGCTCCCACCCAGTGAGGAAACCAGGACTAGGGCAAGACTTTCCCACTGGAGTGGAGGTGGAAGTGAAGGAGGAGACTGAGAAAAAATATTTATATAAATTATATGTTCTGTATGATTATAATCTTAAATATACATATTTTTAACAAAAATGAAATCCATTACTGTTAGGCCCAGATGGCATTGGGGTAAATACTCTTCTTTAAAGTTTATTTCAGTGCATTTATAATGACATCATACTATTAAAAACATTTATAAGAGCAAGTAGCTTTCAGAATTATATTTCATGTAAAAAGGTAAAGCTGCATTGGGAATATTGTTTGGCAGTTCCTTAAAAAGTTAAACGTGGAGTTATCATCAGTTCAGTTCAGTTGCTCAGTCATGTCCGTCTCTTTGCTACCCTGAGTATCGCAGCACACCAGGCCTCCTTGTCCATCACCAACTCCCGGAGTTTACCCAAACTCATGTCCATTGAGTCGGTGATGCCATCCAGCCATCTCATCCTCTGTTGTCCCCTTCTCCTCCGGCCCCCAATCCCTCCCAGCATCAAGGTCTTTTCCAGTGAGTCAACTCTTCACATGAGGTGGCCAAACTAATGCGTTAAAAATTTTAAGAAATTACATTGGAATATTTCAAGTAGAAATATTCAACAGATATATTTCCTACTATGCAGCATATGTAATCTTGCCATGTTAAGAATTTTGCAGCTTTTTAAATCATGTAAATTACCATTATTATAACAAGCGACAAGGTACCACGGTGGTGTAAAGAAGTGACAGCCGTCAGGGAAGCGTATGATGTGTGAGTCTGCCCCTGTGTAGCAGTGGTTGTGCCTATGAATTCTTTGCTACCGTTCACAGGGAAAGGCTAACAAGCCAGAGATTCACACCTGCCGTTCCCAACAAAAATGTCTGCCTGTCAGTCCAGGAGATGGCGCACAAAGGAGAGGGAAATTGACAGGAAAAAGTGGGAAATCCCTAGGGCAAATCTAGGTTGTGCAGTCCAGTCAAGGCGCAAGTCCTGGGTTATGGATGCGGTGTGGGCTGGAGGATACTGGCCTTCCCTTCGCCTCACATTGCTCGGGGCAGATCACTCACTCATCGCTTCTTTGCCATTCCCCACTGCCGGAACACATTTTAGAGTAGGGATGCCCATCTCTCCTCAGGCATTTCCTTCTCACAGTGATCAGGTTCTGAGGTTCCTGAACATGGCTGCACACTGACTCCACCAAGGCAGCTTTGAAGAAACTGAAGCTTGGGCCCCATGTCAGACCAAATAAGTTAGACAAGAGCCAGCACGTTCAGCGTGGTATGGCCATAGACTCAGACCAACAAGGTTAGAATTGAATAGTGGGCAGGGAGAGAGGCAACAAGATGGCATGCACACACACAATTCCAAAGACAGGGGGAGATAAACTGAGTCTGAGGATTCACTAGCTAATGATCTGTGGAGATCATACCCACCTACAACACAATCTGTGTAAAAGAAAGACAATGAACAAAACCGTCTACTCCATAAAATCAGAATTAATGGAACCCGAAGGACAAATATTTTGAAGTCTATTAAATATCATCAAATATATGAGAAGTTTAATATTTGTACAGGCAAAAAAAGATATAACATGAATACAACTGGAGATAGTGAATGCATAAAATATAATTGTGGATATAATAAACTCAACATGTTGGTTGAAGAGTGTAATGATTCAGGTTAAAGAATGGATTAGTGAATTAGTATCAATTAAGGAGTATCTCCAGAAAGAATCAGGAAAGAATAAACAGAAAATGTAAAGAAAAGTTTCAGCGATGAAGTAGACAGCTAGAGGCAAAAAAGCCAAAACCTTCATCAAAGGCATAAGTTCCCATAGGTGTTCTTTTTCCCTCTTAGCTGGTGTCTCTTTTCCTTCTTACCTGGAGAGCTATCATTTCCAGGACCCCCTGGCTTAAGCCCTACAATTTCCAGTGCTTCCAGTATTCCTACAGTGGGGCTCAGAAGATAATAATCTCTAATACGTATGCTCATCATAACATACACAGAAGGAATTGCCTAGTGTGGGAACTGGAAAAAACAAACTGAGATCTAGGCAGAAGTTGGTGAAAAGAATTTTGTTGCTGGGGCTGTGTTGGACATGTTTAAAAATAAACTTTAATGTGTTTCCCAATCACAATACTGTTAAAATTATGACCAATATCTAGGATTAAAAGAGTATTTTCACCAAACTGAATTTGAAATTCTGCTCGTTATGATTTTGGGAAAATTTTATATTTGATCTCCTTAAAAAAAACAAAGCCTGCTACCAACACAACTCTTTAAATTAGCTGACTGGGACAGATAGAAGTTCAGAGTGACTCAGGGATCCCTGGAACCAGAAACCCTCATACCAGAGGCAAGGGTGGACAACAAACTGTAGAAGCAGATAAAACTACACGATACACAGAAGAATCAAGGTTCAAAACGTCATTTAAAATGTGTGGGGTGGGGAAAGGTAGGCAGAAAATACTTATACCTGATGGGGACAGAGGTTGATTTATGGAAAAAGCCAAACTTGAAAGCCAGAGAGGCAAGAATGAAGATCTTAGGTACTGATCAGAAAGAAGGGACTGCCGAGAGCATGGACTGTTATCTGTCACTTGCCTTTAGGTCCAACAGAGGCCTAAAGAATGGGTGAACTGAAGCACAGCAAACGTGCAAGGAAGAAGTGAAGACCGTTAGGTATTACAATTACGCTAACATCACATTCCCAGCCTTAAGAAGAGATTCATCTCCTAATCTTTAATGAGAGCACCGACCCTTCCTGACTCCTGGGGTATCCTCGCCACTCAAAATACTTATGTCATGAGGGACTTTTTCCTGAAACTGATTCAGGAATAGAAGCCACATTACATTAACTGACACCTAAGAATGTCCTTTCTCCAGCCAGACAAATATTCCTCTGGAGTATCATTCCCTTTCCTCAGCCAAGACCACCTCTAGACTGGTTTTAAGGAAAAGCAACTAAAACTCTGTGTAGCTGTGAAACCTTACAAGTCTGAGGCAGAGCCCTAAGGGTAGAGATAAAGAAAAACCTATGAGAAAAGGGAGCAAGAAGGAACCATCTTTATCAAACAAGATGTGTTTCTAATACTTCAAAGCAAATGAGCTCAGCTAGAAATGAGCTCAGCTAGAAGTCCATTCTAAGATTTTGTTTGCTTTTCAACAAGCACTAAAGTGTTTAAGTAAATTAGGTATTTTGTAGTTCAGTTGCTCAGTCGTGTCTCACTCTTTGCAACCCCATGGGCTGCAGCACGCCAGGCCTCCCTGTCCCTCACCATCTCCTGGAGTTTGCCCAAGTTCATGTCTATTGCATCAGTGATGCCATCCAGCCATCTCATCCTCTGATGCCCCCTTCTCCTCTGCCCTCAATCTTTCCCAGCATCAGAGACTTTTCCAGTGAGTCACCTGTTCACATCAGGTGACCAAAATACTGGCGCTTCAGCTTCAGCACCAGTCCTTCCAACAAGTACTCAGGGCTGATTTCACTTAAGATCTCCTGGTTTGATCTCCTTTCCAAGGGACTTTCAGGAGTCTTCTCCAGCACCACAGTTCGAAGGCATCAATTCTTTGTTGTTGCTGCCTTCTTTACGGTCCAGATCTCACAACTGTACGTGACCACTGGGAAGACCATAGCCTTGACTATGCCGACTGTAGCTGGCAGAGTAATGTCTCTGCTTTTCACACACTGTCTAGGTTTCTCACAGCTTTCCTGCCAAGAAGCAATCATCTTCTGATTTCATGGCTGCAATCACCATCTACAATGATTTGAGAGCCCAAGAAGAGGAAATCCGTCACCACTCTCACCTTTCCCCCTTTTGTTTGCCATGAAGTAATGGGCCAGATGCCATGATCATAGATTGCTGGCTTTTGTTTTTTATATTTAGTTTTAAGCCGGCTCTTTCACTCTCCTTCACCCTCTTCAAGAGGCTCTTTAGTTCCTCTTCACTTTCCGCCATTAGAGTGGTGTCATCTGCATATCTGAGGTTGTTGATGTTTCTCCCACCTATCTTGATTTCAGCTTTTAGCTCATCCAGCATTTCTCAGGATGTGGTCGCATATAGGTTAAATAAACAGGTGACAGCAGGCAGCCCTGTCTTACTCCTTTCTCAGTCTTGAACCAATCAGTTGTTCCATACAGGGTTCTAACTTATATCTCCTTCACCGATCACTGCCTTGTCATGTCGAAGAGGTTGGAAAGTTCTGATGAAACATGACTCACTGGAGGAGAGAATGGCAAACCACCCCAGTATATGTGCCATTAAAACCTCATGAACTATATAAAAGGATGAAACTAGATATAAAGTTCCTAAAAATTTCGCTTGTTTTATTTTGGCACCAATTGCACCCATTAATAGTCCAGTTGTATAAGCAAACATACATCTATCAGCTGCTTCTACTATTTCCCCTCCTTTTAAAACATACTCTGCCTGCATAGAACATATCCCATAATAATTTAGATTATTTCCTCTCTTAATATCTTGGCTAAACAGACATGGTCAGTGTCTCCATTTCTGCCTTACAAATTTCTACTGTATTTTCATGATACAACTTTAGAAATGATTAATACTTAGTTCCCTAACTGGGAATTTTGCAAAACTCTATATAAAGCTCAGCTATATCAAATGTATTGCCCAAGATTACAATCTGTTTGCTTAATACATTGGGCATAAGTATCATGTATTTCTTAATTTTTAATTCCAAGCATCTGATACAATGCCAGAACATAGAAGACACTTAATAATTTTTCTTTTGAAATATTAATAAGACAAAAAGTTCCAAGTTTTCCATACTGTTAAATAAAAAGTCATAAAAATTTAAATGTGATACTACTAATTTCATTTTGAAACCACTTAATCAAATAAGAACAATTTTATTTTCTTGGGATCAACTTATTTTTCCTTGGCCAATCATAAATGGAGCTCAACTAGTAAATCGATTGTTTTGTAAAGTAATGAGCAAATTATCAATGACAACTAATTTAATATGAAATATGCAAAAGGCCAGTTGATAAATAACAAGAATATTTTTTCTTAAAATTCACAATAAGCATTTACAAGACTGTCAGTAAGAAGTCCCTGAAATCTACTAAGTCAGCCTTCATTGTCTGTAGTTCTTTGGTACAGTTTCATCCTCCTCTAGTTTTTATGATCCTCTGAAAGTGGCAGTTTTTTCCATGGTGGTTGGTATTACCCCTCTTCCACACATGCTGTTTCTAGCTCATGGTACTCATTATCTTAATGGACAATTACAGCTCTCCAACTGTTTTCTCAATCACTACGACTAAACAGAAAGATTTTCATCATTGGCAACACTTTCAGCTGTTGAATAGCAAATGCATCTTACTTTATTTCCCCTTTGAACTATTTTCTCAGCTTTGTAAAAACAAACCACTGCTCTCTCAAACATAAGAAGGAATAGATAAAGTTTTAAAATCTAATATCAAGATCTAGGTAAAAGTGAAGCTGAATGGCATTTTTAAAAACAAGTATTTTTCTGCCTCTTAACAAAGAACAGTTGATACTAAACAATTTAGCTGAATTTTAGGAATTTAAACTGTATTTCACACTGTTTTCCAGAATTTTAATTATACATCCAAAACATGTTAAGTGCACAATAAAAATTAAATAAATTAACTAAATGAACTTAAAATTCTCAGACTATCCAGCATTAATACTTTAGCCCAGTCAAAGCTTACTTTATTGCAACATTAATTTCTAAGAGTGAAATATGTTCTTCTAACCAGAGAATCCTAGAAAATCTTAATACATACTTTTCAAAATAGAAGGAAAGCATTATTATTTTTTTAATTTCAAATGAAGATATATGAAGCAGTACTCTTACTAGAGGTCAGTAACAAATGTAACTCCCAATAATCACTTATCTTCATCAAACACCTACTGTGTACTCGTCTCTTCACAAACATCTTCTTTGTAACTCTAAACTTATAAAAGAGGTACAGGACAGCTTAATGAGTTGTTTGAAAAATCACACAGCTAATAAATAAATCAGCTGGGATTCAAATCCAAATCTATGTTCCACTAGCTCTTGGTTCCTCTCAAGTTGAAGGACTACAAAGTGCTTGAATAACAACCTGATTCTGGATTTTAAGGAATTCTCTATTGGTCTCAAAATTCCAAACCAATCATTGCAAACGCTCGGTTCTAATTAGTTGCAGGAACTCTCCAAACTTAAATATTTGAAAATTAATATGCACCATTGATTTTTATTGTCAGTTTAATACTATTTCTATGTAAAAATGACCAAAAACCACAGACTTTATGTTCAATATTTCACATAAATATCTATAAATGTATTGTGTCTGGTTTAGCCAACTTCCATTTCTAGATAATGACAATTTTGTCTGGTTTAGCCAACTTCCGTTTCTAGGTAATGACAATTTAAAGTTTTGACTTTTATTTTTGTGTTTTCCTTTCATTGTGTTTTTTACCCTTAAAGATATTCCCAGAACTTTTCTGGCAAAATAAATTACAAAGGTGATTGTTTTCTTATAAGACTTTTGTAGTTTTTTGTTACATCAACACTAAGTATGCTTATACACTGAAAAGCAATTTTCCTCATGGATATTTCCTTAAGACTGAAGTTTCAGGATATACACACATACATATATACATACATATATATATATCTCCTCACACTTCTAGGTGGCTACAGTCACTATTCTTACCATATGTGTGTGCATGCTCACTCAAATTCAACTCTTTGCAACCTTGTGGACTGGGGCTTGCCAGGATCTTCTGTCGATGGGATTTTCTTGAATACTGGAGTAGGTTGCCATTTCCTCCTCCAGAGGATGTTACCAGCCCAGGGGTGGAACCCACACCTCCTGCACCTCGTGCCTTGGCAGGCAGATTCTTTACCACTGAGTTACCTGTGAAGAGTTGCTTTTACTCCCTGTTCTGTTTTTCAGATCCAATGGGCACATATAAAATAAAATAATAATAGTGCTGCACTTTTCCATATTTCTGTCATCACTCAGTTTTATACTGAAAAATTGACTGTAAAGGAAAGGTCTATAAAAAGCTTGGTATGTAAAAGGGTAATGCAAATTGGAAAATGATTTATCTGGCTCAAACCAAACAGATTTGAAAAAAGCATATGCCAACTAGGCAGTAAATTTGAAAAATAAATGAACACATCTCTATGAACTAGTTCTAAACAATTGGTAAACAGTGGAAATGAATTTATTTAGAGAGATTATTGTTTCCTTAATCAAATATTATTTTCTTTCTTTTCATCTATTCCCTGCTCTTTATAATTGAGTTGTAAGTCACTTGCAGAGATGCTGCTTGACAGCATATCTTGCAAGTATTTGACAGTCTTATTATGATGATCATCACTAATAATATTCATTTAAATAATACAGCATATTTTCCAAGCCTTTTATACACACTTAGTTTTGTTTATATGCATTTAGTTGTAACAATCTCTATCATAAAATAGTTATATTCTTGAAAGTAGAGCAAAACTCCAACCTTCTGATATGTGGGCTATGTATGGTGATTTCTTTCCAAAGAATACAGTATGAAAAGGGAGAGAAAAGACTAATCTTATAGTACAGGACCTCACCCAAATGATCAAAATTAGCAACGGTGTTAGTATATACTCAATATTATGTGATGAACACAATACTTTTCCACTGTAGTCTTCCCCTGAAAACCTGTAACACTAATCTATCCATGAGAAAAAAAAAAAACAGTGGACAAATATCAATTAAGGGTCATTCGACAAAAACACCTGACTGGTACTTTTCAAAATTGTCAAAGTTATCAAGAGCAAGGGAAATCTAAGAAACTGCCATCACAGCAGAGATGAGCAGAAGGTGTTATAACAACTAAATGGAATGTGGTGTCCTGAATGGGATCTTGGAACAAAAGCTGGACAACAGATAAGCTAAATAAATTCAAATAAAGTTCAAATAAAGTATGGACTTTAGCTAATAGCTATAGATCTTGGACAATTAATTGTGTCAAACACACTATATATATGTAAGATGTTAATAATAGAGCAAATTTTTTTCTGAAGAACATAGGAACTATCTATATTATCATCACAACTTTTCTGTAAATCTAAATTTACTCTAAAATAAAATAAGAAAAAAAACGGGAAAGAATTCACACACACACACACACACACACACACACACACACACACCCTAAGTTACAGTTACAAAACAGATCTTCTCTGAGATCCAATGATCTATTTGGATCACTAATAGAGGTTGATTATGAATCAAAAATAAAAAGATTTTCAACCTAAAAGCAATGATTTCCTCAAATATAACAGAGCTACCTCTTGAATAGCGTTCATTGTAAATAAAGCTCTGACATACTTAATTAAAAATAATAGATCCTTATTTGCCCAAAATGAGTAGAAAGCAAAGGGCTAATTTAGAAAATTTTATGTATATGCATCAAACAGAAAATTCCCACACTCATACACACTAATGAATAGTTGAGTAAAAGTCTAATTTATTCACCAATAAAATATACAGCATGGGCAGTCCTGTTTTGAAAATGGTGAAATACAATCATTTAGATCTCCATTTCCGTAGTCGTGGCTTTAAGGAACTTTTTTGCAAATGCTAGTTTCATTTTCTCTTACTCTATCTTCTCAGTTCTTCAGAGGTCATTCCTATCTCTCCACTTGGGTGAACCTCAAGGTTATCCCAGCTTATCTTTGTAATGTCTGCACCTGGTGTTCCTGACTTCTTAAAACAGCTCATCTCCATTTTCAGCTTGTGAGTTTTCTGGACAGAATTTTTAACCCATTTATTCCAAGCCAAGCTTATAATAAATAATGTTCCAAATACTTAAAGACAAAATATTTCTATCACTTTAGTTTACTATGTTTGTATTTGTAAGGACAATTTTATTAATTCTATTATAAAATTTTGTCTAATGTCTTATTAGCTTATAACTAATAAAAGCTAATGTTTTCAGTAAAATAAGTCGGCTAATATTCTTTCCAAAATCAAAAATTAAATGGTCAAATGGATGTTCCATAACAACCTTTAATGTTAAATACTTTACATATGTGGTAATGTAACCTAATGCTTTTTTCTTTTTAAATAAAACTTTGTCTCAGGTAGGATTCTGACCTCCTTCCCACTCTAAGAAGAGAAGTCCCAAGACATTTAGAATTAAATAAATTTTCCCTGAATCCAACACATAGTCATAATTCTAACTATTGGTCACTAAACCAGCACCAGCACACAGCATCAGGAGTTAAAATATCCTATTGTTGGTACTGTTAAAGATCCCCAACACCAGGCTTCAGTCTTTGCCCTCACAAGTCCTTCCCAACAGTGAGCTGGATCAGTCACTGTCCCTGTTGCCCATGCCATCCAGTATAGCAACTGCTCTATGGACATGTGGTCAGCACCTGAAGAAGCAGTTTCTGGAGCCCCTGGGATAGAGATCTGGGAGCAGAGCACAGGAACAGGCCCTAGGTACCCGTGTGAAAAGGACTTGATGCAAAGGAAAACTTCTGAGGGCTACCAGAGCCGGGGCAGATGGTAAATAAAGCAGACACTGCAATGTCAACCCAGGCAGTGACCCAGAGGAATATGGATCCTGGATCTCTGAGTTCTGAATTCTCAGTACTACCTTCACCTCCTGGACAGTAGTTAAAGCAGTGAAACAATTGTTTTTAGGACTATTTTTTACACTCGATCAGGAAAATCCCAAATGCAGCCCAAGTAAGCAGGCATTTATAGCCAAGGAGTGGAACTGGGACTGGGAATTATTCAGTAAATGAAAAATTACTAAGAGTAAGCATCAGGGGTTAGAGTGCTAGGTTAAACAGACCTCATAAAATTCTTGCTGAAGATAGGCCAGCGTGATCAGACATCACTTGGAGGGACAGGGATGAAGACCCTGATCAGATATCAAAGGTGATCATATATTGGAGGGGAAGGGTGCTCTGGTTAAACTGACCAAGCAGGGTTCTTGCTAAAAATTGATTTTATAAGAAAGTGCACAGTTAGGTCTGGGAGAAGGTTCAAGAGCCTGCTTAGAGTTTGACTAAACACAGAACCTTGTCAGTCCCACTTCTTGTCCAAAGGAAAGAAGGAACAGACTTCTTTCCTTTGAACAACAGAAGTCCTTTCCTCATCAGGTTGTCTTTCACTCATTAAGGACCAGTTGAATCATCTGTTGGGAACTGGTAGTAGAGAGTCTTTGCTAGATGATGCTAGCAGTCAGGCATTTAATGAGGGGAGTTTCTATGAAAATAAAGGAAAAGCAAAAGCTATAGTGCTTAAAAATCCAGTTTCTGAATTCAGTGGGCAGCCAGTTAGAAAGACTTCTAGATGACAAACTTGAAGCATAGTTAGATGGTGCAGGGAGCGCAGCACTGGAAGCCCAGCGGAACTCCTGGTCTGCGCTGTGACTGTCTCTGGTGTTGGCATGGGCAGCTCCACGGAACCTTCTGAGCTCACACACCTGTGGGCATGAAGCTTGACCACTCATGACCTGTCATGTGGATTTCTTTAAAGTTTATATGAAGCCAACCAGCTTCAGATTTGGAGGACCCTGGAAAAAGAAAATTTTAGTTCCCAATCATTCCAAGTAAGAAAGGAGAAAAATCAGAAATATTAATTTGGATAGTTGTAGGCAGAGATTAAAGGAAACTAGAAAACCTCATATTCCAGCCCCGTTTATGGGATAAATAATAAAGCCTTAAAGACAATGAACAGGACTAGAATTTAACATTCTCTAGAGTGTCTTATAGTTTTCTACTGAAAAGATTTTTCTTTCTATAATCACCACTATTTCTATCTGTCTATATTGACAAAGTCCATATAGTCAAAGCTATGGTTTTTCCAGTAGCCATGCATGGATATGAATATTGGACCATAAAGAAGGCTGCGCACTGAAGAACTGATGTTTCTGAACTGTGGTGGTGGAAAAGACTCTTGAGAATCCCTGGACAACAAGATCAAGCCAGTCAATCCTAAAGGAAATCAACCCTGAAAATTCATTCAAGGAATGATGTGAAAGCTGAAGCTCCAATACTTGGCCACCTGATGCGAAGAGCCGACTCACTGGAAAAGACCCTGACGCTGGGAGAGACTGAAGGTAAGAGGACAACAGAGGGTGACATGGTTGGATGGCATCACTGACTCAATGGACATGTTTGAGCAAACTCAGGGAGATGGTGATGGACATGGAAGCCTGGCGTGCTGCAGTTCGTGGGGTCCCCAAAAGCTGGATACAACTGGGCGACTGAACATTTCTACTAAAGATGGTCAAAGTAAGGTTAATGTGTTGCAAAACAAGCCTATTTTCAGTAAGCTTGGCCTGATTATTTATACAAATGCAGCAAGATTAGAGATTGACAACATAGGTCTTCAGAATTTGTTCTACTGGAAGTTCCCATAAGTAATCTCAGATTAGACCTTTAAAAGCTTCTTGAGGGTAGGAAGACATGCCAAGAGCTGACTTTCAGAGTTCACCTGCAACACCTATATGTTTGAGGGAATTCTTTTCTTCTCCAGATCCCCAAACTATCCTGAAATTCCTGGACCTAAAACAAGTGACCTTCCTCACTAACCTTACTAACAGGAAAACACCAGATCATTTTCTGAAGGAAGACTTTATTGACCCTATAAAATCAATCATAGTTCCTTAAAGATGTTTGTCACCTTCAATTATATGTACAGCTTTCTCAAATATGATATTCTAGTCAAAGTCTTGGCAAAATAAGCAATTTTCCAATGGTGAGGTGTTACAAAGAGAACAGATTCATATTAAATTTATAGTAAAACATATATTTCCATGAAAATAAGAATACTTACTAAAAGTTTCTAAATTCTGGAGGCATCATATAAGGAGAAAAAGATAAGTTGTTTAAATTCTGTTTACAAAGATACATTTACCAATTTGCTCTAAATTACAGCTTAAGAGAAGAGAATTTTTTTCAATGTCTTAAATCTGGAAAAAAATTAAAGAATCAGCAATGTTTCAAATAAAGAGCCACAAAATTATAATTAACTTCATCAGTTTGTTTAGTTCCATGCACACTTAATATCTGGCTTGCTTTATCTTAAGATAAAGCAGTTTTATTAATCCAGTTTTCCATTAGAGTTCTGGAGATTTTTACTCAGTTTGGTAACATTATTAGAAATCTGTACTTGTCAGAGTCCTTTGCATGAATCTCTCATTATGTAAAGCACTTTTGCAAAAGCATCAGAGTAAAACAATAACTCTATCACAGCTTCTATTCCTTCCAGAGGATAGCCTCTTAGAAATGAAGTAGTCTAAGAATCCATCTCAGCCTCTGCTTATCCAGGATTCTAAGTCAGCTTTTAGTGTATGATTGGAATCTTCAAAACCAAAATCTGTCCCTACCAGCTCCAACATATGCTTGTCTGGAGCAAAAGTTTAGGAGTCAGTCTCATGCTTTTGAACTGTGGTGTTGGAGAAGACTCTTCAGAGTCCCTTGGACTGCAAGGAGATCCAATCAGTTCATCCTAAAGGAGACTGATGCTGAAGCTGAAACTCCAATACTTTGGCCACCTGATGTGAAGAACTGACATTGGAAAAGACCCTGATGCTGGGAAAGATTAAAGGCAGGAGGAGAAGGGGACAACAGAGGATGAGATGGTTGGATGGCATCACCGACTTACTGGAGATGAGTTTGAGTAAGCTCCAGGAGTTGGTGATGGACATGGAGGCCTGGCATACTGCAGTCCATGGGGTCACAAAGAGTCAAACATGACTGAATGACTGAACTGAAGTGAACTGAACTGAAGCACATGGCTTAAACATACTTACCCCCGGGGCCTAACTGAGCTTTGTCAAGTAGCAGAACTTCCATGTTTGCTGAATTGTTGACCCTTTTTGGGATAGAAACTAAAACTAAACTGTGAAGACCATTCCAGAGAAGTGAGCACATAAAAGAACTGCAGTTTAATTTTGTTTCAACTTGCGTTATTATTTTTAACAACTTTGAAATGACCTATGGGACTCAAAAACAGAATAAAACGTGAAGAAAATAGTGATACAAACCTCATTCTAAGATTTTTTTTCTTTCCTTCAATAATGATAGGCCATTAAAAGATTGTAGACAGCTAGAGTTACTGAAAATAGATAAGTCGAAAATTAAAAAGTTTATTGTAGATCACAATAAACTGTGGAAAATTCTGAAAGAGATAGGAATACCAGGCCACCTGACCTGCCTCTTCAGAAATGTGTATGCAGGTCAGGAAGCAACAGTTAGAACTGGACATGGAACAACAGACTGGTTCTAAATAGGAAAAGGAGGACGTCAAGGCTGTATATTGTCACCCTGCTTATTTAACTTCTATGCAGAGTACATCATGAGAAACTCTGGGCTGGAAGAAGCACAAGCTGAAATCAAGATTGCCAGGAGAAATATCAATAACCTCAGATAGGCAGATGACACCACCCTTACGGCAGAAAGTGAAGAGGAACTAAAAAACCTCTTGATGAAAGTGAAAGTGGAGAGTGACTGCAAAGAGATCCAACCAGTCCATTCTGAAAGAGATCAGCCCCTAGATTTCTTTGGAAGGACGGATGCTAAAGCTAAAACTCCAGTACTTTGGCCACCTCATGTGAAGGGCTGACTCATTGGAAAAGACTCTGATGCTAGGAGGGATTGGTGGCAGGAGGAGAAGGGGACGACCGAGGATAAGATGGCTGGATGGCATCACGGACTCGATGGACATGAGTCTGAGTGAACTCTCAGAGTTGGTGATGGACAAGGAGGCCTGGCATGCTGCGATTCATCTGGTTGCAAAGAGTTGGACACGACTGAGCGACTGAACGGAACTGAAAGTTAAAAATTACAAAAAGGACCTCTGAAATAAAGTTGATAATCCTTCAGGACAGCTATATTTAACTATCAGTATTGTTATTCCACTGTTATTGTTGAAATCAATCCATAAACAGAGCTTTCATGTTGTTTAACAAATTTCAAATCAGTATCCTGTCCTTTCTAACATCAAACTTGCCCCTAAATTGACAGAGATGCTACTGCACATTTCCCTTCAAACAATATTATTTTCATGAATGAAGTCAAGAAGAACACTGAGAATAGCATGCTTAATGAAACAGCATCTTCCCATTTTTCTGACCAAATTAAGGTTTTCAACACTGCTCCTTCCCTGAGGTTCCTATAATAACAAAGAAACACGGAGGTTTACTGTTGGTGAACATTAGTCTCAACTCATATTGTGTCCTTCAAGGTTCGCCAAAAACGTCTGGAGTCAACTCTATCATTCAGCGATTCACAGTAATTTTTAGACAGCAAAAAGTCCGTGAAGAGTCCACCCATTCACCGAACGGGTTAAAGAGTTCTAAGTTGCAGAAACTGGAACAGTTTCTTCCATTTGGCCCACAATCTCTGTTTTATTTTCAGAAAAACACTGTGCAAAAATTTCTGCCAATGATATTTAATATCAATTTAATATTCTCCAAAGATTTGTTTATACTTACTCTAACAGAACTAGTATTTTGGAGCTGAAAAGACTAGATGTTAACTACTCTAGCTCAAAAAGCTCCTGGGTCCAATGTTATACAGCTAAAAATCCTAAGATAGGAACCTAGGTCTTCTGATTATAAGACAAATGCTATTTACCATAATCTTCTTTTATTCAATAAACATTTCTGTGTAGAATAACCAAAAATAAATAAATAAAAAGCTTAAAAGATGAAAAAGCCTTGAAGCATAATTTGTTTTCCTCCTTAACAGTCAGACTATTTGTGATTAATTAATTCATGATTAATTAATTAGGATCAATCTTCTTTTAAAATACACCTAAAGAACTTCATAAGGGTTTCCCAAATTAACAGTGATTGATACATGTAAAACCTTCCCCAGAACATATGAGTTCCTTTTTGGAGAAGTAAGTCTAATCAACCAATTGTGCAAGCCTTCTACTTATAGGAAAACGTCCTAGACACCAATCGTAACATGACAGACTTTGGAAGCAATCATATTTTGAACATGTACTTTCTAGCATAAAAAAACGACCACATGTCAATAAAGAAAAATATTAGCTTAAACTTAGTAAAATATAACATATTAGGTAAGATCTAATTAAATACAAAGAGTTGGAATACCCACTGCTGTCGAAAACTGCCCTGAGCAGCGTTTGCGGGTTCCTGTAGCCCTCCAGGATTCGCCGGCTCTGGAGCCCGACTCGCTCCTCCCACGCCAGCCGGAAGTCACGGCTCCTGAGCGCAGACCCAGCTTCCGCCGGCTTCTCCCACACCAGCCGGAAGTCACGGCTCCTGAGCACAGGCCCAGCTTCCGGCACAGGTCAGGCACTCTACTGGCCTCCTGCCGCTCTTGCTCATGCGTGCTCACACATCTGCGTGCTTGGTTTCCCGGCTGGGACTGAGCAACTAAACACCAGCTTACACGCAGAAAAGAAACAGGCAAAGTTTCTTTTAGGGCCGATTCTGATGGCTTTCTCTGAGACAAAATACCAACCACTGACGAAAGCACCAATGTGTCCCTTTGTCCTCATCTTGCTTTCTTCCCTTCTCCCTTCTCACTCTGCTGCTGTTGGTGCTGCTAAGTGGCTTCAGCGGTATCCGACTCTGTGCGACCCCAGAGACGGCAGCCCACCAGGCTCCCCCGTCCCTGGGATTCTCCAGGCAGGAACACTGCAGTGGGCTGCCATTTCCTCTTCTTGCTCTACCTTTCTGTAATCACCCTCTCTCTCTCATACACACACAAAATCTCACACACACACACAATCTCACACACACACAATCACACCGTCACAAACACAATCATACATGATCTCAAACACATAGTCACACGCACAGTCTCACACACACAGTCACATACAGTCACACACAGTCACAAAATCATACACAATCTCACACAACCAGTCACACACACAGTCACAGTCACAAACACACAGTCCACATACACAATCACACACACAATCACAACCACACACATAATACAATCTCACACACACACAATCATACACAATCTGTCACAAACACAATCATACACAATCTCACAGTTACACAGCCACACACACAATCACAGTCACACATACAAAACCACACACAATCTCACACACATACACAATCACACACAATCACATGGTCACAAACAGTCACACACACACACAATCTCTCACACACAATCACATATACATCATGATCTCTTCGCTGTCAGAAGAGCAGGAACACAGATTCCTAACTCGGACTCACGAGCAATAACCTCCCTAACAAATTTTCTAAGTGTCCATGTTTTATGACCTGCTTTTCTTACAAGAAGTTTATGTTAGGTCATCATAGCTGAGGCATTTTTCTTCCTTTGTTTCAGAATATCTTTGTCTTTCTTTGTTTCAGAACCTACTTTAGCAATTCTGACTGTAATAATATGACCATTTTCAAAACAAGAATCATAGATTCATTACGATTTTGTGGAATTTCTTTGGTTGTTGCCCAAAGAAGAAAGACCACTGCTTTCAACACAACTTTTCTCACTTTATTTTACTTCAAATTCAATTATTTACATTTCTCAAATGTTATAACTAGTTTGTCACCTTGCATCCTCTTAAAAGCTCTTCTTGAAACACTTAAGGAAGATGAATTTGATTTTATTTCAATTGATCAGTTAATCTACTCTGAGAAAAGGTGGTTTCATTTAAACTTAAGGACCTGCATTTATTCAACACATACACAGATAGTCCTTGCTCTTAAACAGCCCAGAATGTCTTAGGAAGATATCCATGTCTACATAATAGTAAATACTTGTGGACAATGCTCTCTAGAAACCTGTGTAAGGAGGAGAACAGAGGAGGGAGTCACCTTCCAGCAGTAAAGAGTTACTAGGGATCCTGTCTGTGCAGAATTTTTAAGTATATGTAAAAAGTGAAGCTAATATAGAAACATAAATACAAACAATTGAAAAGTTAAATATATTTTGTAATTATTTTGGGCTTCCCTGTAGCTTAGTCAATAAAGGATCTGCCTGCAGTGCAGGAGACCCAGGTTCGGTCCCTGGGTTGGGAAGATCCCCTGGAGAAGGAAATGGCAACCCACTCCAGTATCCTTGCCTAGAAAACCTCATGGACAGAGGAGCCTGGTGGGCTGCAGGCCATGGGGTCGCAAAGAGTCGGAAACGACTTTGACTGACATATCTCATGTGCCCTCTAAGGGGCCTACCATATATGGGGCTACTATCTTTTTACAGTAAAGCTTGTTCTAATTTCATTGATAATTTATTGCCATGAAACCCACTAAACATAAACTTCATGAGTACAAGACATTTTTTTTTCTGTTTATGAACACATAAGCATTAAGAATAATGCTTGGCTCATAACATGCATTGAATAAATATTTGTTAAATTGACTAAATGAACAAATACCTTGGTCTTCATTTTTCTAAATGTTTACAGAGTACATTCCCTATGGAACACACTGAGTCTCTCTTATTAAGTGAAGTGAAGTCGCTCAGTCGTGTCCGACTCTTTGTGACCTCATGGACCCCATGGAGCCTATCAGGCTCCTCCATCCATGGGATTTTCCAGGCAAGAGTGCTGGAGTGGATTGCCATTTCCTTCTCCAGGGGATCTTCCCGACCTAGGGATCGAACCCAGGTCTCCCACATTGCAGGCAAATGCTTTACTGTCTGAGAATCTTGTCTTAATAAAGCTTACATTTAAATAGAAGACTATATTGGCATCAGTAAAGGTACTTCTCAGCTCTCTGAAAGAAACATACTTTCCAGGAATAGAAGGGTAGGCTGATGCTGAAAAAGAGTCAAACACAATGGAAGGGCATCTAACTTCACTACCTGTACCTAGGTGAGACCCAGATCTGTGATCTCTCTCTTGCCCAGGACTTACTTCAAAGTAAGGACTTTTCTTCCCCACTGCTCTGTCCAAGCTGCCTGCATAAATACCTCTGCTTGTTGTTGTTGTTCAGTTGCTAAGTCATGTTCGATTCTGCATGAACTGCAGCATGCCAAGCTTCTTTGTCCATCACTATCTCCTTGAGTTTGCTCAAACTCATATCCATTGAGTCAGTATTGCCATCTAAACATCTCATTCTCTGTTGCCCCCTTCTCTTCTTGCCCTCAATTTTTCCCAACATCAGGGTTTTTCCAGTGAGTCAGCTCTTCACATCAGGTGGCCAAAATATTGGAGCTTCAGCTTTACCCTCAGTTCTTCCAATGAATATTCAGGGTTGATTGCCTTTTGGATTGACTGGTTGGATCTCCTTGCAGTCCAAGGGCCTCTCAAGAGTCTTCTCCAACACTACAGTTCAAAAGCATCAACTCTTCGGCGCTCAGCCTTCTTCACAGTCCAACTCTCACATCCATACATGACTACTGGAATAACCATAGTTTTGACGATACGGATGATAGGTTTGACATAGCTATTCTTCCAAGGAGCAAGCATCTTTTAATTTCATGGCTGCAGTCACTGTCCATTTTCCCCATCTATTTACCATGAAGTGATGGTACCAGATGCCATGATCTTAGTTTTTTGAATGTTGGGTTTTAAGTCAGCTCTTTTACTCTCCTCTTTCACCTTCACGAAGAGTCTCTTTAGTTCCTCTTCACTTTCTGCCATTAAACTGGTATCATCTACATATTTGAGGTCACTGATAGTTCTCCCAGAAATCTTGATTCCAGCTTGTAATACGTCTAGACTAACATTTGGCATGATGTACTCTGCACATAAGTTAAATAAGCAGGGTGACAATATACAGCCTTGAAAATATCCTTTCCCAATTTTGAACTAGTCCATTGTTCCATGACTGGTTCTAATTCTTGCTTCTTGTCCTGCATACAAGTTTCTCAGGAGGTAGGTAAGGCAGTCTGGTATTTCCATCTCTTTAAGAATTTTCCAGTTTGTTGTGATTCACACAGTCAAAGGCCTTATCATAGTTAATGAAGCAGATTTTTTTTTTCTTGCTTTTTCTATGAACCAGCATATGTCAGCAATTTATCTCTGGTTCCTCTGCCTTTTCTAAATTCAGTTTGTACATCTGGGAAGTTCTCGGTTCCTGTACTACTGAAGCCTAACTAGGCTAGTATATAATTTCCTTTCTTGCCTGCCTTTAGGAGTGATGATTAAAATGCCCCTAGTTCTGCAGTCAGAAACCTATACTTAAGATCAGTAGCTAAAATAGACTTTCAACTTCAAAAACTATGACTAGCTTACCAAAATGAGTTTCCAGTGAGTCAGCTATAAGGCATACTCATTCTTGTCTAACAATGCACCGGGTCTTTCCCTGACTTGCAAGATTACTCTTTGCTTAAACCTCATTTCTTGTCCTAAATCTCCCCTACCTTAGTAGACGTTTGTCCTAAAACAAAGGGCATCACTGAAGAAACAAGACTACATAAGCCCTTATTTCTGAAAAGTATGCCTTTTGAGAAAAACTATACCCTGTGATTTCCATATGACCCGGTGCACAGTAAGTGTTCAATAACTGTTTACAATAAGAGAAAAGAGTAAAGGCTTGTAACTCCAAACACATTTTTATTTCTGACCTGGTCAAAATGAATCATATTCCCATTGTTCTCCTATCTCAACAGCTTAGAAATTTGCCATTTCTTTATATAGAGAGGTGGCATGTATAGAAGCTGTAATACTACAGGGGAAAAAGGCAAAAAATAAATATAACTTATAGAAAATAATTTGAAATAAAAATACTTGAGTTACATGTAACATAAGTTGCATAGTCATGATTCAGAGATTTCATCTCCCATTTAGAACATGAGAATTTTAGAACCACCATAAAATTTCAAGGAACTTCATGTGGTGACTGCCTGTGGGAGCAAGCTTCCTTCCTTCCTCCCTTTCTTTCTTCCTTTCACCAATCATCATCTCTATGTTATAGGTGCAGAAAATGAAGACTGCCACCAAAAGGGAGGGCAGCCACCTAGTCTAGTAGCTTCACTGTTTCAACTCATGTCTGTCTTAGTCCAGAAGAAGGATCCTTAGGGAGCCAGAGACAGATACTATCTACATTATAACATCTCTTTTATAACCATCTGGATACTTTATGTCATGTCAAAATAACAGCTTTGGGGTGGGGGAATTGGTTAAGCTAGGAAACTGGATGAGTTCTCATCGGAAATAGAGTATAGTAGGTCAAATATTTATGGAAGTATTCTGTTAGAAAAACAAAAATGAAAATGACAAGGTCCATATACTGGAAAGGACGAAGTTTGTATACAACTTAAGGCATTTTATATTTTTATATCCCTAATTCTATATTGCTACACCTGGTGGCTCAGAGGTTAAAGCGTCTGCCTCCAATACGGGAGACCTGGGTTCGATCCCTGGGTCGGAAAGATCCCTTGGAGAAGGAAATGGCAATCCACTCCAGTATTCTTACCTGAAGAATCCCATGGACAGAGAAGCCTAGTAGGTTACAGTCCACGGGGTCACAAAGAGTTGGACACGACTGCGTGACTTCACCTCTACCTCCTACTGATAGTAAAATCTACCACAATCTAAAATAGTAATAGATTTTTGCATAATTTATCCTCCAAATCCTTGACAAATAATTAAAATTTTCAGAAAAACTGAACTGTATAGAGAGATCCACCTTATCATTATTTACAACAGAAATAAATTCCTAACAATTAGGATTACAGTCATGTTAACAATTTAACACTGACTGCATTAAATACAAAGCATACAGGAAAAATGCTAATTATTAGAAAGTTATTTTAGGAAGAAGTACAAACACTCATGTGCCATGTTGATCCTGCCCCTCAGCTCTAGGCACTAAGGAGAATCCGACCTTCCCCACCATTTGCCAGGCAGACCAGAAACAATCTGACCGCTGGACTCCTTAAGAGTTCAGTCATTCTGGTAAACTGATGGGAACAAGTCGTAGAAAAACAAATAACTACATCATTGGCTCTGTGTTCTGCATCCAAGAAAAACTTTACTTGTTGCTACTAAAGGTAGAAAGTATTAGTTTAGCTTAGTTGACTAAGTGACGTGAAAGGCTATAAATGGGAAAAGTGTCTATGATTAGGGAATAAGAAAAACAGGCTCACAAATATATCATTGGGGAAAAAAACCAGACCATTAAGAATACTGGAAGTAATAAAAATTATG